>JABFPN010001998.1:0-24734 GCA_022817305.1 Leptoteleia sp. ZL-2020 | reverse complement strand
ACACGGAAAGAAAAATGTAGGAGTAATTCACCTAATTTATACAAAGATTCTGCCCTAATTTATAGTAGCATGGACTTAGAAGTCAATTTGGTTTAATTTTTACCCATTTTAGGGGAAAAAATAATTCTAGTAGTTCCTAAGATAAAATCGTGTTGTAAGCGCTTGAAAATGTTTGTATATTTGATGCGGGTTTAATACCATATCTTACAGAATATGTTTCAATACTATTTGAAACAAATTTAGGGTAATTTTTACATATTGATAAAAGAAACTTTTTAAATTAATCTAAAGCAATTTTTCTCCTTTTTTTTAGGTATAAAAAGAGAATGTTTTTTAAGTGTAATGACGATAAATAAACTTAAAGGATTTTTATATACAACAAATTTAATTGCTACCAAGTATTATTATTATTCATTAATGTGATATAGAAGATATTTTTTCCATTTATATTATAAAAGAACCCTAACGTTCGCAACGCAGATCATACTCGCAACAATACAACAATAATACGCATAATAATGTTTACATACGCAGATGACAGAAGCTATAACTAAAGATACGCAACGCAGTTACATATTAACACTCATTTTGATGTTATATATATACTGCATATACTTTTTTAATACATATTACGAGAAGTAAAAATATTTAAACGACACATAGCGGAAAAAAATTAAACTTAATTGAATATAGCAGGGAAATTCAAATATATTTTAAGAAGTCCACAAAATACATATGCAGTTAAGTACAATTTGTTTTCTTCAATGGTAAGAATAATTAAACTTAGAATTTGAGCACTTTTAGTAAAAGTTGCTAAAAAAATTATAAATATAATAATTTTTCTATTTAAGATATTTATAAATAAATAATTTTAATTTAATTCCGGATATAAAAATGTGTTCGCGAAAGTGAACTTGGATGGTTAATATTTACTTGAGGTGTTGATTGTTTCGCGTTCCACTGTTTTCAGTATATAGTTCACTTCGTGCCACTAGATGCCGTATTTAACACATCAAAGTTGAATTTTTCCCCTAAATTGATTAACAATTTGAACAAAAAGAAATTGCTTTTAATTTAGGGTAATATTTCAGCTTATAACGATTATATTTATGTTTTATAAATGTTAATTACTGTACTTGATGAACTAATTATCTTCTTTTTTAAGATAATTAATATGCTGAGAAAATAATCCCTTAAATTTAATTTAAAAACTACCTTAACGTTATTATTATGTCCATTAGTATTACAACTTTTTAGTGAATACAGTTTAAATGTATGTAAAAACTGACTTCTATGACTGGAGAACTCAAATTTAGAGTAAAAATTTCTCATAAATTTTTCTCCGTGCAGTGGAGACTTATTTGACTTCCCAATAGAATAATTATCTGAGCAATGTATTGCTTAATAATAATCATTAATGCTTTCTTTTTATTTCAGAACCATCGTTAATTGAAGAATTCTACTTATCCGACAAAACACAAAATACAGTGGCATTAACATGGACACTACCTCGTAACGTACCATTAAATTACGTTAAATATTATATTTTGTATTATCAGGTGATTCAAGTGTTACGATTATTCAGAATTTCACGTTTATTTCCATTCCCTCTATTACGTTTGCTTTATTTTGGAATAATGATTTATTTAATGTTTCATATCAACTTTGGATGGTAGTGTGTACAACAGTTGGCGTGCGACGAAAGTTCATCTTTTTGTTCGGAGCGTCAAGTAATTGAGACCAGGCAGAATAGCGTTACAATACCTGGACTGCAATTTTACACCAAATACAAATTCGACGTTGCCACGTTCACCGGGGCTGTTGGAAATTTTACTACGTTAATCGCAGTCACCTCAATGGCACGTAAATATCAGACAAATAATATTTCCATTTCATCAAAACAGTTTAATGAAATGTCCTTTTCATTCATTTTTGCTATTTTTGTTTCATCGCAGTACCAGCCGTTGCTCCGTGTATAAATCTCGAAAAGCCTCCAAAGTGTGGAAAAACTTGGATTGCAGTTTGGTGGTTGTCGCCCGTTAATTGTAGTTTGTTAAATGGCCCGCTTTTGGGCTACCATTACCGTATCGTCATGAAATATAAGAACGACTTCGACAATTTGCCGATGTCAAATAATTTCGAGGCGTCGTTTACGACAGATACGTTTCACAATTTCACAAATTTATCGAATTCCACTAGTTATTCGTTGGAAATTGCCGTGGCCAATAACGAAAGTTTTAGCATCAATAATTTCGTCTGGAAACAATTACCTGTTTACAGTTTAGAAGTTCAAACCAAAGGAAATGGTAAGAATAAATGGAAATTATTACCCTTAAATTAAATCTTTTCTTGTTTCTTTTCTGAACTAATAATTTGTTTGCAATAGGTCCAGATCCAGTAGAAGATTTGGTCGCGTATAAATTCAACGAATCGATGGTAGGCTTGAGGTGGAAGTCCGTCGAAACTTTTGATAGCGAGGTGAATTTAGTAAATATTATGGTTGAAACATTGGATGATGCAAAAGTGACAAGAAAAGTCAAGGCTAAAAAGTGTTTGGCGTGGGACATTTATTATTGTTACGAAATTAATGGTTTGATCGCTGAAAGGAATTATACGATTTCTGTAAGTTTTACTATCGAAATGAAAAGAGAAGAAATATAGGGAAAATGATTAAGTGTAATTTAAATGTTAAATTTTTTAATTAGATATCTCAAGTCAGCGAGGAAGATGGCGAAGAAAGCGAACTTGTAAGTGTTAAAGTTCAAACGATCGAAGGAAGTAAGTATTTTGACCATGGGTAATGCTTTTTTTTATTCTAAACATCCGTTAATCAATGCAGGTATTAAAAGGTGAAACGTTTTTTGTTTAAAATTGTATTCCTCTTTATTGAATAGTACCAGAAGCACCATCCTTCATTCAATTGCTAAGAAAAACTGACGAGGCATGCATAGTTGAATGGGGCTTTCCTAATAAAACCAACGGCGTTTTACGTTCTTTCAGAATTGCAACAGACCATAAAAGTTCTTTTAACTCTGATGAATGCTGCGACGAGAGTAATTCTGCTGAAATTTCAATTCCCCACGAGAACTCCACCTTTGCCGCGCAGGTATCGCATTTTATTACGTCTGAATAAACAAATTGATTAAATAAATAATCAATATTCATTATTGTTATTTTTTGTTATAGATAAAAGGATTGAAACCGGCATCGGAATACCACGTTTCGGTGCATGCTAAAACGCAAGAGTATGGCGCTCCTATAACCTTGACTGTTTATACAAAACCCGATATCCCAGATATGACAGAAAGGCCGCCAATAATCGACAGTGATAGCATCACAAATGATACCGTTGATGTCATATTTTATCCTGTTCCTGATTCATACCATGGTCCAATCATGTAAGATTTCAGTGTCATATTTGATAATCTATATTCTCTTATATTATATATATTCTATATTTTTCCCAATCTAATATTTACATGGAGAAAAGAGTATTTATGATCTAAAAACCAGTACATATCAAGCTTTAGTAAACTTCGTTCTAATTTATGCCATAGTTATTATTACTTTAGAATCCTATTTAGTTTACAAATTTTATAGAAATTACAAATAAACTTTCATATTCTGCAAGCATGGCATCAATTAGTAAACATTATATTGAAAATTGGTATTTTTTCTGTCAATTTATAAATCTAACCGTAATTATTAATGATTACCTTCAATAATTAATGACTGAATTTTATAACAAATTACTTTCAGAGCGTACTTTATAATGGTTACCCGTGCCATTGATCACGATATTAAGAACAATAGTAATAACAATACGATTTTTGAGGAAATCAAGGCTGCCATTCAAAGGGACGGATTTTTCGTGATGGTCTTGAGCAAGGTAATTATAACGGGGTATCACATTTGGGAGTGAAATAAATTTCCCAATCAAAGGTGAAGTGCGGTTTACGGCGAGCACGCAAGCCATCCGATTTAATCAACGAGCATTATTTGTTTTGGTTGAAGGTTGAGCTAAATGAACCTTCGATAGCTACAATTGGCAACGGTGAGGAATCACTCGGACCATACGGTTTAATTAGAAATCATCCCTTACAGCCCAACACTACGTACACGATTCTACAGATCGCTTTGTCAGAGTATCATGATGAACGTGTTTTTGGTTTCGCCGAAAGCGAAGCTTTTACCACTACAATTTGAATTGAGTTAACAAGAATAATGTAACGAATAGAATAAATAGTCTGGTAAATTAAATCAACGTACAATGAAGAAGTAAGATTAACAAATAATCCATATCTTAATTATAACTAATTAGTAATCAAATATGGGTTATATCTGAAGACGTCGAAGACATTTGAATCAATATCAAGGAATTTCGAAGAAATTGCAAATTTCAAAGGACTAAAGAAATTTGTGTTTACCTTAAGGTTTAGTATTAATCGTAGAGAGCTTGCTGAATAATTTCTAATGTTTTTATACTATATTGGGACCCAAAAAGAAAGACTTGAAGACTGAAAGAAATTAAAAACTCTGGACGATTCTAATAAAAGAAGGCTGTAAAAATGGAGTTGGGAAAATGTTTGAAGAATTTCGCGATTAATTCGACAGCGTTCTGTCTTGTAAATCGTGCTTAAAAGAGGGTGGGTTTTCGGGCACTCTCGTTACAAAAGCGGCGAAACGTTCGATAAGCGTGGATACACCCTCCCATCACGTTTGCTCCGCACAAAGGCCTAATTACCCATAAATTCGCTGATTTACGGCCGGTCCAGAAATGTAAATATGAAATATGAAAATGAGGACGGCAGTAATAAAAGTGATGTACGAGGCTCCGTAGGGTCGTTCATGAAGGCGTCCATCATCGGGGGTAACAGGCTTCTTTGTCTGCCGTTCGCCACCGAGAGCCATTTTCACTCGTCTCGTCTGACTCTGCGTCTCTCTCTCTCTCTCTCTTTTTTTCATTTTCATACCATTTTCCCGTGATGACTTCGATAAAGATTCATGCGCATCAATATCATTGGATTATTTGTCTCCGGCCGTTATCTTGAATTATTGCGAGCCGCTTTTTCGAATCCGCGTACCTTTCAATCGGGCATTTTGTTTCGCTATTTATTTTTCCGCTCTTCCTTTTTTCCTTTCCATCTCTTGTTTAACTAACCGATGGGATGTTAATTTCAGATTTTCTCGTTAAACTGACGCAAAGAAAATTAACGAATGTCTCGTTTTCTTCCCCCTCCCGAGTTTGCTATTGATGTAGTTGTCATTTTTATCAGTGCTACTTCCGCTTATTGATGCCTTGGGTAACGAAGAAATTATGACGTCGTAAAAGTTCCCTATAATATTCAATAGTGTGTTTAATGATGCATGCGAGAGTGAATGCGCCCTTTACGTCTTGTTGTTAGTACGTGATAATGATCCTGCAAAATGGAACTATAAAGTGCCCGAAAAGCTCTACTTTCTGTCGATGTAGCTGAAAAAGCGTTTCTAACTCAATCCACGGATAATCAAAAGCCGGCAGCACATTAAATTAGTTATCCATTGTCGGTTTGTGTCCGGAGAAATAGCATGGTCTGAACATTACCGTACCTTACAGTGACGCAAAAATATCACCAGTACAGTTTAGCAAATTATAATATCAATGAAATCATTTTCAATAGTGTTTCGTGGAGTGTATATGAAAGCTTTTTCAAATAGGGTATAAAAATGTATTCTAGGAAACACTTCTGGCCCAGCTTCTTTCCAGACTTTCTCTAAATTGTTGATTATTTGAGACATTTTCTCCGCATTGATCTAGATAATAATTAGATGAATTTTTTCCCCCGCGGGTAAAGATATCGTAGCGTATAAACTGCGATATCTTTTTCAGTATCAGCGATCAGAGATCGGGTAACTCCTTCCGTAACGATCAACGGAACGTTTAATTTTTATCATCGGTTCTCGGCAGTCGGAACTGGGAATATTTTTCTCCTTTCCAACAACTTTTCTCATCAAAGACGCAAACATGCTTGAATTGAGCGCGACGCCGTTGGTTTATCTCGCGCGTGCTCGACTATTTTAATGCGCACTTGAATCTTCGGATACTTGAGCGAATCCTGTTACTCTCTCTCCTTTCATATCTTAATGAGCCCTTGTCGTTTAAACTTTGCGCGCGCCTTCCCTCCGTCGCTTTTCCTTTCGAGAGGATCTCTCGCAGCGAGTTCAAATCGGCCTGCGAAATCCACCTTAAGCCCTTTAATTAGCAGCTATAATTTACGACAATACAGTAGAGTTCGATAATGCCCTATTGTGGATAATTTACGATACTAAGTGTTTGCCGGTACTAAATGTTTATCGTTGCTGAAAAGGCACGATTTTCCTTCGGCCTTAATGTGATACACATTCAACGAGCAAAAAAGAATTAAAAAAAGGAACAGTTTACATGAATTTAAATCGCGATTTCATCTACGGGGTGTCCCCGAACGTTTCAGACTTCATCCCACAGTGAACCTACTCACATAATGAAACATTCGCATTTAAGTCATTCGAGGGTACAATTGAAATCTTCTTATTTAAGACGCCAAAGAATTTTCATCGAGTTAATTAAATCTGTCCTTTGTACCGAATTTCTAAGTATCTAATATGGCATTTGTATATTTTCTGCGCCAAATTTGAGAAATTATAAGCAATTTCGTAGCGGCTCGATCGCCGTGTGTTTTCGTTGAGTTTTTGGATTTGACTTGACGGAGCGGCAAATTTTGAGACAACCCCGTGGGTTATTTGTTTCGTCAAGAAATGACCATTACGTGCGTATATTTACTTTATTGGCCACCTGTTGCGGTAACCCAGTTTCTTGCGCGACTCTAAGACTTTTTAACTTCCTTGGGAATCTCAATGTCAGAGCCTCCGCGACTTTAAAATATACACAATTAAAATGTACTCGTAAACGTGGCATGCAGTGCTTGCCCACGGTGTTTTATATGGAGCCCGGCGCCTCGGCTCCTTCGAAACATTACTCGTTAAACACCGGGAAATGATGTAGCGAATTTCTTCGCGCAAGTGGGTGATAATAAGATGCACGAGCGCGGGAATAAAATTTTTAATGGCCCGCGGAGAAGTGAAACTTTGTTTTTGGCTTTCCCGCCGTGATCTATGCGGAACTTTCGCAGAATGGGGGCAGTGAAAAATGATCGACGACGAAATAATCCATGAGAAAGTATCAATGTGTACTTATTCTTAGGAACTGGCAGTGAGTTATTGATAAAACAATGATAAATAAGAATTTATTGCGGATAATTTATCGCGCATCCGCGGCGGTTCATTTCGTTGAGGATACTGCCCTCTTTATTTTTTATTGCTTTATTAAGTATTCCGTTGAGTGATAAAATATTATACTTTGCATTTTGTTATCAAGAGCACGGTACTTTCCAGACGTTCGACAATTATAAAATTATATACTCAAATATATATTTGTACGCGAAACAAAGGTACATTTATATTAATAACACGACTGATAAGTGTTTTCTGTACAGACCTTGTTGTAGGGTGGCGCAGTTGTCTATTTATAAACAATTTTTATTATTGTCTCCATTACATCAGGTGACTTTACTACCCGCTGAAGTGCATAATATGGATATATGGCTTTTTACAAGTGCAACAAGATAATCTTTACTCGCAAATTTAATTTAAATTCTAAAATTTCATATTCCGTAAGAATACTCCAAAAACAAGGAGCATTCGCACGAAAATAACCGCAAGTTTTAATCTCGATGCATCGAAGTACGTTACCTTACGCAAAACAAGAGTAACGAGGCTCGTCTATTGGATGATCGAAATCAATTATTTAATTAATTACCGCATGGTAAAGGAAAAAAAAGGAAGGAAAAGAAATGGGATTTATCTTGTTGCGTGGAGCGAGATAACGTGCGCGTCCCCGAAGAAAACGAAAAGTAAAAGGAAGAGGAGAAAAAGAATAGAAGAAGGGGGCGCACGAGTCATTTTTACATAAGTTCTTTTTTTGAACAAAACGACGGGTAATGAATGGATTTTAGCGAGAAAACGTGCACAGCGCAGCGGACAACATTGAGAAAGAGGCTCTGAAAACATTATAAAAGTCGAGCCTTTTAATGGCAGGGAAGATACGTTACATGTTACAGCAAAATCGCGATTAAATGAGGGACTTCGCGATGTAGATCGAAGACTAAAGCTCGTTGGAAGAGAGGCTCGTTCCAGCGGATTTGCATACAATCGACGTTTTGCGCCGGAGCGGCCAGATCTCGCGTGCCAAACGAGAGATCGAGGGAACCGAGGCAGGGGCTGCGAAGCCAATCCCGGAGTGACGCGACGGAAGACGCGAGCAACCGTGCCGAGGTACGCTGGTCCTTTTTCGCTAATAAATATACAGTAGGTGGCGGGGGCTGGGGATCGTTTGGAATGGCGCAAAGAAGTTGAAAATTATCACTCGCCGTGAATTGCGGCCGTTGAATAGAAATGTTCGATTAGCCGTTTCATTAGTCCGCGCTTGTTAATTTGAATTTTTAAGCGAATGATCGACGGATTCGCAGTTGCCCGCGCGCGCACTTCGCGCAAATTGTTCGAATATTCCGGCGTTGAAATATTGAAACGGTGCAGAAATGTGAAACGACGAATTACAAGTAATATGGTACTGAAGAATGAAACGTTTTATGAATTGATAACGCAAATAAAGATTGTTTGATAATACACGAAAAGACAAATTAACAGAATAAAATCTATAATAATGTTTCTTATTGTTTTTGTGTTTTTAAAGAAGCCATTTATGAACACAAAAGCAAAAGAAGATAAGGTTTGTTTACATTTTTTTCCAAACGTTCTAAAAAAGAAACTTTTAATAACGTTGGTCTTTATTTTGAATTTAGATTATACATTTTACAAATTAGATTTCTTAATTAGAATAATAATTACAATGAATTATATTAATTAGTGAATATTATTATATATAATATAAATAAAATATATTTAATATTTACATAATACTAATTAGACATTATATTAAATTTATATTATTTAATATAATATAATGTCATTATTACGAACAAAGATTTTTGTATGAATATTTTTATTCAATATTTATCAATATATAAATCTTAATTAATGAATAATACCCTAACATAATATTTATAATGCATTTCAGGATCAAAATTCGCCGACAGGAATCTTTAACAATTTGCGTATTCAAATTCTTCGAGGGAAAAAAGGGGGTGAGTGTTCAGCATTGCTAAACATCCAGAAAAAAAAGGATTGCAACATTTATATAAACATTCCAATTAATTAAAACCACTTAACTGTCGCATAAATCTCTGACGCAGCCCCTCGTGCGCAAAAAAAAGAGGGAAGAATAAAAAAAAAGAGGAAAAAAAAAAGAGGAATTAACACAATCAACTGCACTTTTATTTTCGACGGGTAAATGTTTCAGGGCGTATTGATCAGCGCGCGTGTGTTCTGTTTACTTATTTATAAAAGTAGCCCGAACACTCGGAAACAACGGGCGCTGAAAAAACGACGAAATGGAACGCGCCACTGGGGGCTGGGGCAGGCATCGACGCCGCGCGTCGCGTCATTGCGTGCACGTGCATTGATACCGATATTTATGTCAGCCAGTTAATCATGTCAAAGTCGTTTGATTTGTCGTTGGCTTTTATGGAGGGGAATTAAAACGTTCATTTCGCCACAGACACTCTCCAATAGTGGCGGTTCCGCGTGTGTGAGTTATTCTGTCGGCGCTGTCGTTACCGCGGGGGGATGACGAACGAAAAAAAAAAAAACAACGACGGGGAGACAGGGATGCGAATTGAAGGAGGGAACACGCGAATAATGACAGTATTCGGGCTTTTTGCAAAATTACCGCACGTCATGTTCGGAGATCGAACGGAAAAGGAATAGCCATTTTTATGGCGACATAATTTGAGTTGTTTCCCCGTTTTATTCTGACTTCTATCCTGTCCGTTTTCAATTTCAATTCGAAATTTATCAAAACGGAAACCGCACCTTTTTTTTCCAGCCTCGCCTTTGGCTAGGTTTATTGAAGGGGGGAGACAATCTTTTTCTTATACTTTAAACAAAATTATTATTTCTCTGAATATAAGTAAAAGTTGTTTTGCAATGACATTGAAAAGGGCAGATTACCAAAACTAAAACAATAATTAAATTTGCTTTTATTTTTTTGAGTACTAAATATTTAGTTAAATATAATTCAATAGTAGAAAAAATTATTCCTTGAACGATAGATTATATACTATTTAAAGTATATATAATATAATCATCTTAATTTCTTTTAATTCCTGACTAAATTTGATTGACTTTTTTATGGCTCGCAAATAAACGTCGTATCTATAACAATTTTACGTGAATTAGTGGAAATGTATTCTTGGGTAGATTAAATATAAATTTCACTTTTCTGCTATTTTCCTTCTTTTCTTTTCTTTCCCCCCCTTTTTTTTGTAAACTTTTAAGCCGAGTGGAAAAAAGGAGTCCAATTATTTCGTCCGAAAAATTTGGGTGCATTACCGTGATAATTACGGGACACGCGTTTTCAGCTCGCGGGAGAGCCGAGAGTCTGCGTCTGACAGAAGTTGATTTTCTTGAATGCGTTTCCTCGTTCTCTCGTTTTCTCTATCTTTTGCGTGGTTAATTAATTGACGTTTCCACGCTTTGTAGACAGAGCGTCACGTTTCGCGAAGTTTCAGCGCCGGGAGGGCAGAATCATTTGCGAAGAATCGCTTGTGACGAGGGTTCCTCTTTCGCGCGATGAAATTATTTTCGCACGCGTCCACGGGCAAAAGTGTTTTTTCAAAGTGCAGAGTTTAATGAATTGATGACGCGGGATTTCATGTTAATTAATGTTGATATCCTTTTTGAGATCCCTTTGCCGACAACTCCCTATTATCAGCAACTTTTCATAAATGTTTAATCTTTTACATTGAAAAGAACTTCAATACTCCAAAAAACATACACCTACACGTCAATGTAACTTAAGTTTAGTGGAACTGATTACTTTAAACCCGATAAAAAATCTTATTTATTCATATACCATACAACTATCTATTTTGCAACCAAGTGTACAAAGTGTTTCTTTTATTATCCCCATTAGGGATACATGCAAATTCCAATCAGTATCATTGTTAGGTGGCGCAGTCGTCTTTTTGTAAACATATATTGATTTTCATCTTATTTCTAGGTTTCTACATTACATGGACCTTCCTTTGGAATAGTCTTATCAATAAGAACAAGTAATACCAACAAAAATAACAACATCCCGCGACCAATATTGAATATGGAGCGCCAGTTTTCCCTGCAAGAATTTCGAAGCAAAAATCCTGATGCACCGGGACTCAAGTTGCCACCTCAAAAGGTCTTACGCGCAAGAAGCCGAAACCATCTTAGTACATCTAAAAAGTTTACAGTCCATAAATCAGGCGGTGCTTGCCTGTAAGTCTTTGGTGAGTACGGCCACTGTTCGGGCGTTGTTGGCTATCGGTCGATGGTCCCGAGGGGGGGGACCACGACGCGCGTCCGTCATAGTGAATAAGGATCTGGGTGTGGGGAGGGGACGGAGCGAGAGGACGACGAAGGAGCGCCGGAAAGGAGAGACGTCGCCGGCTGACGAGGTCTGGCTGCCGGAGCCTGGAGGACGGTTCCGGATGGCTTTCCGGTGGCTGATATGTGGGGGCGCAAAAGAAGGACGGAGACGCGGCTTCTATCACGTTGGGCGAACGGGCGGACAGCTCCGGGGCGATTTGTCTTTCATTTCGGGCTAATTTATTGCGGCCCGGGCAACTCCGGCGCTATTCTCGACTCCGCGCCGTTCGGCCACGCCCCACCCAACTAATGTCCCACATAAAACTTGGTATCAGCGATCCTCAAACGGGGATTTACAATCCCTTCAAGCGGCCGCTGTCGCTATAAATTGCGCCGCGCCGACGTCAATATATCTCGCGCGCGAATACTTCTGTCCCTAATGGACGCCCAATCGACAGCACGGGAACGTCTCGGGATCGGGGCCTGCCCGCGATGCCAGCCTCGGACTGTCAGGGGAGACGTTAACGATGTGCTCGAATCCGACGGCGCGTCCCCCCTAACCCCCCTCCATCCAGACCGGTAGAGGCATCACTTCGATCGGATCCACGATGTCGGGCGATTTGTTTTACACGATAACACGGAAAACTAACGAAAGGGCAGCCTTTTCTAGGTGGGAAAGCCTAAATTTAGTCGCAGCCTTGTGTACCTTGAGGAATCTTGGATTTGTGAAAGGTACATTTAGGTCTACCAATTAGCTCTTGGTTGATAGTGGTGTTATATAATAGAATATGTTTCAGATCTGTCTAGTAGAAGTTTTCGATGAATGTATCGTAATCAATTACATATAAAAATTGAACATTAAGGTACCTAAAACACCAGGTGTAACAGGAATAAAATTTCGTTAAAAGGTGGAAAATTTGATCACAAGAAACGACCATTTATCCGAATTCAGGATGGACTCCTGGCGCGATGGTTTCGTACTGCCTAATTCAATGGATTTGTTGTCCATCGAAGTTTGATAATTACGTTAGGACGTTGCCTAAAATAAAGTGGACGATGCCGAACCTTCGGGTAGCGTCGCAAAAAAAAAAGAGGACTTGCACGAGATGTGTGTCAGGGGAGACATTAACGACGTATTTGAGCCTGCTTTCCAATTCGACGAAAAGGAATCAGGCGCTTTGATCAATCCTCCGTTGCCGGGCCATTTGTTTTACACGATTGAGTCCAAGGCTAACAAATAAGTGCAGTACACGCTGATGGAGGGGAAAAAAAAGAGGGCCAAAATAAACTTCGCCCCATCAGAATTGGAAAAGGTGAAAGAGCCATTTCCCGTTTGCAGGGTGAGCAAAAGAAAAAAAAACACTGTCACCCTTCTAAAATGCCGAAACTTTCGACGATCGTTCAGCGCCGTCTCACGGCGACGGCGGGAACGAGCCGGGAACTTTGCACTTCCACCGTTTTCCTCGGTGCCGTTGCGCCTGGCAAGGATATCCCAAATTGACATCTCATTTGCCGAGGCATTAAATTTATTTGGATCCTTATTAGTCGTGCGGCGAGGCACGTAATAAAGGTGCATTTTCTGTGACGCAGATTCCGGCGCAGTTCGTGCTTAGGAAATAGAGGGGAGATACGCAGAACTCGTGAGGAATTAGCGCCGGTGGAAGGAAATGCGAACGCCGCAAGGTAAAGGTGCTTGTTTGAGACCGGCTTAAGGCGTTGAATCATAACGAGGACTTAATGCCGCGAGACCGCGACAAGAAGCCTCGAGTTTCATTCGGTGTATAAGGACGTTCCGTGAAACAGGCGGCATTAGAACCGGGCTGCTCCATATTCATGGCGTCGTTCAACAATAAAAATTGTTGGAAACTCAAAGCTTCTTTCTTCTTTCCCATTACAAAGCAATCTCTGCGACGCGCATCTTGATTACTCAATTTTGTTTCGCTGTATCATTTCATTGCGTAATTGAGAATAATGTTGAGTTATTATTTGAGTGCAAACAAAACCGCGTATTACGATGCGGCTTCCGCGAAAGAGCAATAGTACTCGCACTATCAAAATGAAAGCTACGTAGGATCTTACTTGTAAGACCCACCTAGGTACTCGTGTAGATTCCTGTCTTGAAATTATGGGACCGAGGAGTAGGACTTGTTCAAAATTTCCTATTTAGTAAAACATTCTAAAATGTCTCATTTTTTAATACTAACTTGAAACTAATCTAACTTTAAACTAAACAATATAATTACAATTTTTTGTAATTTTAATTTACAATAATTAGGATATCATAGAGTGTGGTAAAATATTAAAAATGCCACTTTCCTTGATGGCGCTTCTTGAAAATTCTTTTTCATTCGACGCTTCCTCGGACTATTGTAATCTGTCCCTGATTGCTATCGTAGCACGCCACTAAGACCCCAAGTTAAACGCTCGCAAATCAATAAAGAAAACGGCAATTCCGCGGCCAATTTTTGAAATTGTTACGCAGCAATTACGCGGCCGCTCATTGGATTAGAAAGTGTTAAGCGGTCGATCGCTGATAGAAAGTTCAGTTAAGTCTTAGGGGGGTAGGGGGAGGTGGGGGAATCTTAATCGAGTCGCGAGCGTCGGCGCCGAGATCGTTTGTTCCGGTGTTTTGTCCGTACGGATGTTAATACGCGCGGCACCGAAGTGATAATTGCCGCGACGCTATTAACGCGATATTAGGAAACATCTTATTATCTTTAAAGCGTTATTGCGTTTCTAATTGCGCGGATCTCGCTTTTACCCTTATTAGCGAACGCAAACGAGGGAAGGAATCTTTTTAACGACACAATACTCTCCCCTCCCACCCCCTTAATAATACCTCGTGACTGTTACTTTTGCTAATTTCCAGTCCTAAAATGTGATTAGAACGCGGAAAGGTGGCGCCGATCGTAAACCAAGTTATTTTGCAGTCCAGGTGGACGGAGGGGGTCAGGAGGGGTGTGAGGATTTGGATGGTGCCATATTTTTGGACATATCGATTAAACGGCACGACTGGCCTTACGCGCCGTTTAATGGCCAATTGGCGGCGTCCTACTTTTGCCTCGCACGCGCATACATAATCGGACAAATCGGACGCTATTCTGGTTTTGATCATCCCCTTGCGATAGAGCCCCGTCGTAACAATTATTAATCTGATTGTAATTGCACCTGATCATATGTGTGGAATAACGTGCGACGGTCGATTTGTTGGGTTGGAGCCGAACAAACAAGGGAAGCAATCTTGCCCAAAAGTGGCGTTCATTTGTTTACCCAGACAGTTATGTAGGGTCCCGGTAGTCGATGTCCTATTTGGGGTTTAGATGTTCAAAAGTAAATTGTTATTCTGCGGATGGTTCGTTAATGGTGGCTAATTGCGAGGTCATTGAATGATCTCAAAATGGAGGGCAGAACAAATTTTTTGTATAATCTTGTGTGATGTATTGGCATGATGGAAATTGTGCGGAAAGTGTTATATATGTGAGGGAGTTTAAATAAATGTTCATCCATAGTATAATTATAAATTGGGGATTTATAATATTTTATTCCAATTTATTTTATAATTTGGTTGAATTAGAGTTTTAATTCGTTTAGTATAAAAACACTGGTATCTTCTTTGATATGTATCAATTTGATATTCTTTAGTTTACCTTGTAACAATTACACTCCATTTTACTCATCATTAACTTATGTAACTTTAACAGGACATTTTTTCCAATTTACTGTCAAATATCAAAAAATGGGGACTTTCTAAATCTTTTTCCAATCAATCAAAATTTATATTTTCTATTCCATCTATATTTCAAGAGGAGCAACATTCGAAAAACTCTTCATTATACAATTAAAAATTAAGAAATCACATCATCTACCCTCAATCTTTGCTGACCAATAACGTTTCACCGAATAGTAACTCCCTTTTTCCAAAAAAGCATCTCCCCCCTAAATAGACCATTTGGAAGCTCGATCAAATTCGCAAACTCTTGTCGCCCCCCTTCTCGTAACTTAAGTTAAGCATTACAAACGACGCGCGAATATTGGTTATGCAATTTAGCCTTCAATAAATGCAAATGATATTCCTCGCTCGGCGTTGGGTTTTCGGGCCGTCCATTGCGCCATACGTCCGTCCCTTTATAGGGACGCAAAGCCTATTTCCCCGCGATGCGGAGTCGTTGCCATTTACCTGGTGGCTCCGCATCCACGGCCGCGTTGTTTCAGCCGAAAACGGTTAATCGCATTGCCAATAACAGATAATGCGGCAATCAATGATTTAAGAGGGAGGTACGGCGCGGGATACCGTTTGTGGGGGGCCGGGGTGACGGACCAGCGTGGCGCGCCGTCGGCAGCCCCGTGCCCCAGGTACCGAGCCGCACTAATTTAAACAGTCCCAACAGGCTCGCGGCAGATTATCCTAACAATAATTGGCCCCGGCTTCCCTAAATCGGTCGGATGCGCGTTCACAGGTGGAGAACGCGGTTCGCGTGGCTGATTCCGAACGGGATGCGCGTTTTCATCGATAATGCACCGCCGGATATGGAGTTCCACTCCAGATTCGATCTTTCCGAATTTAATGCCGCCGGCTTGGCGGGGCAGTTTTCGTCCGCAAAGTGGGCGCGGTACCTCGCTTGATTGAACTTCGATTTAGGTATAATTAGTTTAAGGTCGATGGGACTGAAGGATGAAACGTGTTCCAATGGCAAAAAGTGTAAGCATAGTTTGCCTTCCTTTTGTTCTTGAATGCATAAAGGCTTAGAAAATAGCAAAGACTTTGACGAGAATTTATCCTTTTGTGTATTAACATATAATATTTGTTTATGTTTTCAATTTGGAGCACGTTTTATTCTTTATTGCCATTAAAGGTTGGGGAAACCCTGGCAGGCTACCTATTTATTTTCAAAGTTTATACGGAGAAGAAAAGAGTAATAAAAATGTCTGACATTTTTAGTATACTGATCATATACTTGTATGAATTGAAAAATTGCTATATAGTTAGTACAAAGTATCAGCTTGACTTGATACCTTTTGCTAACTTATATTAGTAATTTCTCAAGTTTTCAATCATGACCAGTTAACTAACAATATCAATAATGTTTATTAATCTTTTATCATTCGTGAAACGTTTGTTCAAATCTTTTAATTTTAAACCACAGTTGATATATAATATTCTTTATTTTTGATTTGCGTCAATCTTGTACTAATATATAAAAAAACAAATTAAGCATTGCCTTTGAACCATACGACGCCCCCATTTGTGCAATTAAACTTTCAAACTTTTGCAAACGCGCCGTCCTCCTCTTGACACCGACAACGCTCGACCCGAGGGTGCGTAAAGTCGGGAAGGGGCGAGTAAAAACAAGCGAAGAATCGCCCGCGTAAACGCTCCACTTCACCTAAACATTAGATTCAATAGGCTGGCGGTAATTATATCGGCAAGTGCAAGGTTATCATTCCGCGATAGCCATCTCGTGAATCTAATTACGCAGTAAAAATGAGAAGGGTTTCCCACCGGGGAAGGGGTGCCTTTCTGTTTATTCACGCGAGAGCCGTTAATTGCCACTTCTGTTTTGCAACTACAACGTAGCCTCGGAGCGTCGTAAAGCAATCCGAATGAAAAGGGCCAAGGAGCACGCGACACGGGGAAAAAAAGGCGATATTTAACTTCCGCGGTGAAAAAAAAGTGGCCGAGAAAGTAAACGCACGATAAATTATCAGCAAAATAGACTTTTCTTCGGGAACTATCGTGTAAAGAATATCCATTGATGATGGCAAAGAAATAAAGTTATAATAAATATAGTTTTTACTTAATTTTTTGTTTCGTTAATCATATCTAAACTGATTTAAACGTACTAGGGAATTTTCTATTGGTCACTTTCTATTATTATTTGGATATTGATATCCCTATACAGAGCCAGTTCTAATCTGTACTGAAGTGATAACGCTGGATCAGAACTGTTTAATTAATAGCACAGTACTTAGCCAAAGCATTAAATAATTATTTTTAGTCAACAGTACTGGCACAAGTTTGGCTCAACTTTGGCATTGGTATTGTACCTGAAGCGTCTTACATCTGTTTTTATTGACAACTAAATTGAAACCAATACTAATAACATAATAAATATTATCATTCTGCTAAATTGGTACTGCTTGGTCGAAACATAATATATCTAAAACGTTCCTTCATAAAAACTTTTCAGTTCCATTCCCGAGGAATCAGTATTAACCTTTCGTTTATTCCCAAGTACACAAACGAAACAAAATTAAATAAAACTTAAACTAACCCCGGACTTTATTTTTGTTTACCTATAGTTCACTTCCGTGCAGTCTTTGACGGTTAACTATCGCCACTTTCTATCACTGTTCCGCCGTTAATACGTTTGTTTACGCGAGGACCCGGGAAATGGAATTTTAACGTCTCTTCAGCCTCGGGGAGAGCAAAATAAATTTGACGTACGTCTCGCTTTATAATCGCGCGACGAAAGAGGGGGAGGGATAGGAGGGGGGAAACGGTAGATTGGAAGCAGTAAGGGTGGATTCCTAAGTGCGTGCGTAATACGAGTCCTCGTATTTCGTGGGTGTTGGACGTTTTCATCGCG
This sequence comes from Leptoteleia sp. ZL-2020, assembly GCA_022817305.1. NCBI lineage: Eukaryota > Metazoa > Arthropoda > Insecta > Hymenoptera > Scelionidae > Leptoteleia > Leptoteleia sp. ZL-2020. Next base: position 6,612 of record JABFPN010001998.1, on the reverse strand, counting down.
CAATTTTTCCCCGAGTTACCGTCCATATACCGAGAGTTATGCCCGTCAGGGAATTAATATAGGCAAGATTTGTTGTTATTACAGGGTCGCTAGTGGCGAGAGTTGCGAGAGAGGGCGAGAAACGGGAGACGCGGCGGGGGTCGGACGGGGACGGACGAAGAGGGGGGGGGACTCGAGATCAGGGGCGGCGACGGCAGCGAGGCTTTCTCAGAGCATAGAGTGAAGCCATTACTTACTATAACTGCCAGCCAGACCAGGGTAGGACGCCCGGAGTTGCTGTCAAACATCCATCATGGCGACTAATGGCTCCACTCTCCTGCCAATAACATCCGGGTCTTGCTTTCTGCACCTGAACCTTTGAGACTGAGCTTTCATCGGCAACCGTTTGATAACGGGTCTCCTTTATTTTTTCCGGTTTAAATTAAACATCGCAGTTTATCATACTCCCACGGCTCGTTTCACTTCAAACTTGCGCGCAGTGCCTTTAATTTTCCGACGGCCTGCTTTGGACGCGGTGCGTTTGTAAATAAATAAAGGAAGTACGAAGAAGGTCTTACTGTGAAAGAAACTTCAGTTTGTACTATTAAGACTATTGAAAAGTGATAACTTAATGATGGGAATTGTTTTGGGATATGTAGAATTGGTAGGGGCTATTAGATAGGTTTGTTTGAATGCTTGTATTTGTGATTAATTACAATCTAATCTGTAAAATGTTTGTCTATCTAATTGCATTTGATATATCTTTAACAAATTTCCACCGGAAAATTGGAATTACCGTTAAAATAAACACATAATTTCATTATCGACGTTCTCAAGCGATGTGAATAAGTTTAAGGAAGGAAAAAAAAAGAGTTAATATTATATAAAAGTACTTTCAAGTATAAAATACTCCGCTTTAATATGATTTCAGCAAATAATTTGCAAAACGCGGTTGGATTCGTCGAAATTCTTCACCGGACCTGGCTCGTCCCACGACCACCGAACCAATTTGAATATTGTCACCGACATTAACATTAATCGCCGAATTATTTGCATCAACCTATTAACGTCCAAGACGGGGCCGAAACACTTACAACTAATTCAATTACCAGCGATCTGGTGGAGCAGAGGCATGATAATGAACGGAACGACGTTATCTCGCAGAGCCTCGCTCGTCGTCTTATTAAGCCGAAATAGAAAAAGAGTTAAAAGAAGCTGGATGGAGACTTAAAAGAACTCGCGGTCCCCCGGTCCCCCATGCAAGCTCATTTCCTGAATGAAGCAATAACTGGGTTAAGAAGCCGCAGCCTAGCACGGTGGAGGCATCTAGTCATAACTCAGTTTCGCTAACTCGGGCCATCGCGAAGGAGTTGCTACAGGGACAGAAGGGGGGAAGGTGAAACGAGCAGAAGACTATGGCGACTGGAGGAAAAGGAGGAGGATAAGTTGGTAAAGGATGGAGCAAGGGAAAGGCAAAGGGTTATGGCGACCGGGGAGATAGCAAGGCAAAGCGAGGAGGGTGGGTGCGGGGAAAGCAATCAGAACTTGGGCCATTGCTGGATATTACGGAGACGTGAGAGATGTCTCCTCAATCATATTAATTGCCGAGATAACCGTTGCTTCGATGGCAGCGCCAGTAACCCCCCAGCCTTCCACCCCTCGTCGTAGAACCCCCCCTGCCCACGTCCAATGTGAGCGGACTATGTACCCGCAGACAGTTTCGCATTATTGGCGGTCAGTTTATTGTACAGTTTTATTCACAAACTTGTCTATTGAATAGCGCGTTTAAAGCGACGACAGTTTTGTGGCTGATATATTGGTTTCGCTTGACGGGGGGTGAGGGTGGGGGAGGGATAGGCTATTTGGCTCGTTGGTGGGAGTTCGAAGGGGGCGAAAGAGTTGTGGAATTTATGGTACTTCGTTTTGCTTTTGTTTCTTCAAATTATCCTGACTTTGTCGCTTAAGTTGAAATTTTCAAAATCCCAGAATGATGATCTAAATGGTGATTTTAGATTATAAATATAGTGTACCAATTAAAAGCATTTCTTACTTCTTACTTACTCAAGTATATTTTTTAAAGAATAATTTCTATGAGTCCACTTTTGAATGTCCAGATTAATGGCCGTTGTAACTGATTTCTAAATTAAATTTCCATATAGTTCAACTTTTCTTTGTAAGGTTAAATTACTTGGATTTCTGGATGGATGGATTTAGAACATATTGAAAAGAAAAAAAAGTATAAATAAGATAAAGTGTAAGTTAGTGATCGCAAATCGTGATATGAACTTGGGGCGATCCCGTCTTCTTGAATCTGAGATGGAATTTTCCAGTGTATAAAATTTTCTGCCTAGCTTTAACACATCCACGTTTAGAAAAAGTAAGAAAATGATTGATTTAAATATTATTTAATTATTAAAGAAAGGTCAGCATCAATCAAAAAAGTTAAATCTCCCTTTGGGAATTATATAAATTTTAATACAATTTAAAATTCTATTGAAATAAGTAACTTTATTTAAAAGTTACATTTTATTGATAATAAATTTTCTACATTTGTTAAGGCACATATCGAATATTGCTGATATACATAAACACTGTTCCGTTAGTGTGTTTACTTTACAGAATCAATCATTTCGGTGCACTTATCGTGCCATAATATCGCAACATTTTGCCATTATCATAATTCAATTACTTTTAACTTTTCATCAATCGCACCATCGAACCGCCAATTAAAACCCTTAAACAAACAACTTATCAATTCCGCGGGGCGGAAAACCTGTAAAAGCATTTTGCAACAGGTACTTCCTTCCTTCGGGATTTTATAACGAGTCGATATTGCTGAATCCACCGATGGCACCGGAGTGCCCTCATTCGCGAAGATGCGCGAACTCAATACAGGATAAGCGACTTTTGCAATTTCTACCCGGGCTTGAAAATGAAAAATACTGAAAATCCGATCTGCGAAATGAAACGGCGCTTTATCGTCACACTCGCTTACCATGTCAAATAAATTCGTGCCTAAACTTAACGTGATTAATAATCAGCGTAAAAAAGTAAATACGACAAGAGCGTGGCAAAGATTGCCTTACCTTTGCCAGACTAAAGTTGTGAGAAAACCAAATATGGGGTATATAACCACTTTTGGAAAGTGTATATGGGCAGTAGCTATAAAAAAAATGTTATGACGCCTTGTAATATATGTGCCACAGTGTTTCCCACACATGGTTAATACTAGAACAGTACAATTGATGGAACGGAAAGATTTGAAAAATGTTGGCAGCTTCGCATTGTCGTTATCTTTTTTTTTTTGTTATCGGCTCGGAAACCGCGGTAAACTGACGATTATTGGGCTTCCGTAATTTGCAGGCGAAAATTCCATAAGTTACCGTAAGCGACGATTAAAGTACAATTTGGCTCGCGGGATGAATTTTTTGAGATTAATCTCGGCGAGGTGTGGAAAAAAGTTAATTGGTCGAACGAAGGCGAAAGGCTGAAAAAGGAAGAAAGAAAAAAAAAAAACGTTCCATCGAATTATAAATTGCGGTATCCTCTCGGAGCGCCTTCATTTACGTACTTACGAGTATGCGCCGTGTAAATGTCCCTACGTGCTCGACGAAGCGACTCAGCGTATATAAAACAAGCTGACCGACTCCTCCTAGGATGGACGAGCTTGCTTGAAATTGCAGACGCTGCGGGACCAGGCGTAATCTTGTATCAACACAAGATATCCCCCCCTCCTCCAACCCTTCTTGTACCTCCCTCACCCCCCCTGTGCCTATCTTTCGCTCTCTCTCACTCTGGCGGGCCTCGATCTTTCTCGCTTCGATAAAATTATTTCGTAATTTCATGCATGTCTTCACACGATGCTGTAATCCAATTTTTAACTTTGTTTGCCCGCCGAAATAAATATAATAGAAGCATTGCTTTTTTTTCACCATTGCACAGGGAAAACGAAATTCGCGTCGGCCGGAATCATTGAATTAAACAAAAAAAAAATTAAAACAAAAATTTTTCGGCGAGGGGTATAAAGTTAATTATGCGTCCCGACGGCAGTCATTTGATTTCTTTGAGCGCGATATTTTGTTTCATAAACGACCTGATGTGCGCGAAATTAATGACCATTTTTTTTTTGTTACTTTCTGGTCGGTAAAAATTCACAGTCCCATGATTTGCTGGATGTAATTTCATAAAGCGGAAAATTGAAACCAAAGTTCTTTTTTTTTTTGTTTGTTTTTCGAAATCATAGGATGTATATGATAAAGGGAGAGTTGGTCGCCGTAATTGGGGAGGTTGGGGTGAGGTTTTGTGCCAGGGCGAAGTGGACGTTGAGGGCTCGGAGTGTTTGAATTGCCGAATTATGATTGGATGATCGAAGGAATTGTACGAGTTTCTTTTGTCGTGATCAAATGTATTTAGAGTTTGCCTCGGTGACTCCTTAATTAAGAAATATTAACAAACCGTTCAGGGCGGAGGGTGGAACGGACAAAAACGATGATTAATCGAGGATTTTATTCAAAGACAACTTCATATTTCCAACCAAAAAATAAAGGACTAATGTAACGTAACTAAAAAGTAAAACGTTTCTTAAATTAAAGACAATTAAAAGTTGTTTCATAACGTACGAAAGATCAAATGACCAAAACAAAATCAATAACAATGCTTATTTTATATTTTTACAATTTATTCTTCAGGCCCATATTAATGTATCCCGAAGAATAAAGAAAACTCAAATAAGTAGAGTTACACTTAATTAGAACTAAAAGCCACGTCATTATCTTCACGACGCAAAATCATCAACGATCCCTAAATCGTGTCCAATAAGTATCCAATTGACGACCGATCAGTACCCGGGCCGTGGTCCAATCGGATCTCGCCGATAGGCAAATGAGACATTATGATAGTGACGGTATAAAGTCAAAGACAGTTTGTTGATGCGGGCGGAGGGTGGGTGGGGTTGAAATCGAATTTTTATTAGGTCGATAGGCCGAAGGATAATCGACGACAATCGAGTTACATGGCAGCGATTGGGCGGCGAAGTCCGGCGCCAAATGCCGCCTGCATATGCATGACGCAATCTAATATCCCGGGGGGACGGGGGGAGGGGAAGGTGGACGCGCGGCGGCGGGCCGCGGGGCTTCCCTGTTTGCCGCCGCATCGTGTCATTACTCGTCATTATCCACCTATCAAATCGCTCAGCAATAACCACCTGACCATTTGCCGCGGCACCGCATCCCGGGCCCCGTGCCATCAGCCCCGGCTTACCGGCAATCATCGGGACTCCGGCCGCCTCTATTACGCCCCCCCCCCACCCGGGCCACTTTACCGCCTCCCCCGCAAAATCGTAGATACCGCCCGGCGTCCTTAATACGCATCATCGCGATACTTTGCCGCATATCATAATTATCGTAACCAACGGCCGAAAGTTACCGCGCCAGCGCCGTTACGACACGGCGCGAAATTTCACGGAATTAAGAGGGCGCTGGGGTATCGGCGGGATAGTCGCCGTGACGTCACGAAATGGAGGAATATTAATGTAAGATTAGGCTCGTTTGTCGGCTGACCCAAGTCGTCCAAGTTATTTCCATTTGATGGGAGTGGTTTTTTTATCCCTTGTCTTTTAGGGTTCTTGATCGTGGAGTTTGAGGAAAGTGTTTTTTTTTACCTTGTATCACTCATAATACCAGGAAATATTATAATAATAACATCTTAGGATAAAGCAATTCATATTTCGCGCCAATTTTATACCCAACTTTTTTACATTCTTCCCGTTAGGAGCGCTACGGACGAATTTTAAATCCATACAATAAATTTAAAATGAACTAAAAAAAAAAATAAAAGAAAAAGAAAACTGAGGAAACAATAACATTGAACAAGCGAGGGGCAAGGGAATAAGAAGGGTGGGACGAAAGGAGTAAAAATGTGGGACGTTCGATTGCGCATTTCAGATTCAAAAAACTTCGTCGCGCATTCCCGATGGTTAAGATTTGAAATCTAACTCTCGGTTGATTGCAGTTTGCAGAAGATCGTATCCGAGCGGGCGGTATCAGGAAGCGACGCCGTCGGGAGTCAGGTTGGGAAGACGATGCAACGCTGGCTCGTGTTGGCAATAGGATTCGTATATTGCGTGTGAGTAGTCGAGGTGAGGGCGATCACACTCAAAGCGGTACGTGACACCGGGCTACGGATCTTATCTGCCGCCGCCCCCCTCCCCTCCTGCCGCCACCCTTGAGCGCAACGATGCCACGACATCCACGCTTTCTCGTGATAATCCGAACATTCCGTTCTTCCTTGCACCCACCCTCAGTTTCTCTCTTCACCCCCTGTCCCCCTTTCTCTCTCTCAGTCCCACGCACACCCCCGCAACCGGCGTCCTTGCCCTCGCCAAGAAAGAACCCTCTCCTGTCGCGTTGCGAACCCGACCCTCGCCAGCCGCGACTTGTGTATCTTATGTGACATTATAATCGCGAACGTGCGCGCATTACGCGTGCGACCGACCCACCGAGTTTGCAAGTTCTATCCATATGATATTGCTTTGTTGATAATCCACGGAGAATGATAGAAAAATATTGTAAAGTAATGTGTGGATCCGAGTGATTTTATTGTACATTAAGAGAATAGTACAGGGGGGGGGGGGGA
>JABFPN010001997.1:0-24743 GCA_022817305.1 Leptoteleia sp. ZL-2020 | reverse complement strand
TTTTTTTAACACCTAAAAAACGCGGTCCCTAAATTTGCTTGAAACTAATGATAAAAATTCAGTTACATCATTGTTAAATAATCTCCCAGATTGAGAAAATGTGCTGAATCAACAACATCAATTAATTCTCATTTATTTTAATAAAAACGTATAACACCCTAATCTAGTAATTAACGCTTACGGCATCATCTTAATACATGACAATAGATTCAGACCATTTTTTAGATATAGGAGAATGTAAATCAGTTACAAAACTGGGATTTTTAAATCAATTGTAAGCGAATTTACGGAACGCGTTATTTCACCATCTCGAAAACGCGTTCCATAAATGTGCTTAAAATTAATGACAAACATTCGGTTATTTTAATGTTAAATAAACTCCCGAATTGAAAAAGCGGTCTGAAGCAATTATATCGGTTACTTCTATATATTTTTAATAAAAACAAAGAATACTCTAATCTAATAATTAAGGTGAAATCGCAGTGCTATAGTCACGAAGTTGGGGTGTTTGAATTTATTTTTATTAAATGAATTAATATTAAAAATGTTGAAATAATAAACGATTCTTTTAACTCGGGAAAACTATATCACCTTAAAAACAGCCTTTTTATCATGTAATAGAGCTCAGCTTTTGGAAATCGTTTTTTTCCACTTGGAAAACGACTTCCAAAAGTTAAGTAGTTACACATCATAAAAGTGAATATTTCCCACTAAATCAATATCTTCCATTGTGAACAAATTGCTTATCTATCTGATACACGTTCTCTGTCTTAATACAATAAGGATGCAAGATGACTTTCCGAACTTTACTTTCATGGTATAATTAATACCAACATAAATCTTTTTAACTAGCGATCTGGGGGGCGAGCTTTCAATCGAACTGGGTGTATATATATACATATCAAATGGTATTTACAAGGAAAAATGCGTATAATACCCGGTGGATAATGGATATTTGGTGCTTATTGGGTCGGACCCAATAATACCCTTCGATAAAACGGTATTTATGAGGTAGCTCCCAACCAACACGGCCCTGAATCTAGGGTAGTTAGTCTAGTTAGATTTTTAAAAAATTTATGGCGGGGTGGCGTACCACGATGTTTTGGATTTGCTAATTTTGAAATTCCCTTCTAAATTTGAAAATTATTTGAATTTGAAATATTCAGACACGTATCAAGCGACTCAAATTGGGGGAGCTACCCGATAAGTACCACGTGAAATGTTTGTATATATGTGTGTGTATGGTTGCTTACGGGACAAGCTGGATTCATGCATCGATGCATGCATCTTGGTTAGAAAATTACAATTTAGGTTGGCAAGTATGTACAAATAAGAAGAGCGATGCATGCATCGATGCATGAATCCAGCTTGTTCCGTAAGCAACCTATGTATTCATGATGATGTAGCATTGCCAACCTACAAATGATGGTGTGCGCATGTCGTGCGCTTGTGCGATGTCGAAATACGGCTCTTCTGCGCTAAGTGTTATACATGTACGTGACTTAGTCGGTAAACTTTTCCCACAGTTAGCAGCACTATTCGGAGTCGCTGACGAAGGAGTATTCCGTGTATCGTATAAATTCGGCATGGATTTAAGGTTACCGCAGAAAACAACAAACCTTTAACTTGTAAGATAAAAGTAAAATTTATCGCCATAACAAATGTAAAAATGTATATTTCAACGAACGTATCACCGCGAGTGTTTAATGCAATTCAAAATGTCAACACGAAAGAATTGGCGAATTGTACGGAAAAGGAAATTCGTCCAATTTTACCATGTTTAGTTCGTATGAGTTTAATTTCTCCGCTAGATATAACGAAAGAATGCGTCGAAGTGAAAAAGGAAATTTTGACAATTCTATCTGGTATCGAGTCTGTTAATTCCATTGTCGGTCTACTATCCATCGACTTCCATTGCTTAGAAATGGATGTGAAAAGGGAGATAGAATTGAGGTAATATATTTAAGTTAGGTTTTTATACAAATATATCAATGTATTTGGAGTATGTAAATTGTGTTGTACTTTCACATTTTCTACTGTCTTTTAAAATTTTATTAATTGATTTGTGTTGTTAGGAAAAAACCAGATTCGTTTCAACATGACAGTATTTTAATTCAAAATCTTCAAGGAGGACTAGCTCTGGAATTTGAACGTTGCGAGTCTTCTAAAAGGATAAGATTAGTCCTCGGTGAAATTTTATATATTCTATATCAAGTAAAGGAGCAGCAGAAGACGCAGGAGTTTCAAAGGAAACAGTCGGAACTTTTTGACAATGCCGTGTACACGGAAGAAATTAGTTATGTGATTTGCATAGCTTTGGCTGAATTACCTGAACTTTTATCCATTCCTGAGATTGCGGAAACCTTGTTACATGTAAAACGCGGGCCAGAAATAATTTGTTGGATAGTTGCGAACAGTCCAGATTATTTCATGGAAGTTTGCACTTATTTGATTTCAAATGGTGAAAAGCAAGAGGAATCCTCGTTAGGTAGTATCAGGACTCAGGCTTTGACAATGCTATGCCAAATGAACCCAAAACAAGCATTAGCTGTGAGGACAAAATGTGTAGAATTGTGCAGAATGCCTGCATTGGCTATTACTTTAAGTTTAGAACACAAAGGAATGGATTCATCCTTGCCAGAGGGTGATATGGTTGCGTTTGTTTCTGGTTTGTTACTAGGAACTGACCAGCAAGTTAGATCGTGGATTGGCTCGTTCATAAGGAGTGGACAAAAACGAAAATGGGAATACCAGACAGCGTTAAAGGAACTTAGGGATGATTTGCTTCGCAGATTGCAATCAATAATTTCACAAAGTGAGGATGGTCAATTAGCCGAATCTTGTGTGGTACAAGCTAGTGCCTTATTGAGACTATATTGTGCTTTGAGGGGAATAGGTGGAATAAAATTCCAGGTAACATTTTACACAATTGCATGGCTGATTTTGTCCTATATATAAACATACAAATAATTAAATATTCATTTAATAGCATGCATGCTTCTAAGCTGTCACATGGAAAATGAGTTTTCTAAATATGGCCATCAAAATGTATAAAATATCACAAAATTTAAACACAGTGACCACCAAGTATACATATTTGTGCTGAAGCAATATATTAACGAAATTTGGAAACAAGTTTAGAATGTTCTAAATTAGTTAATATGTATTGTAACGCTTCTCAGAGAGCTATCTTTTGGAAATAGAACATGTAAACAGTTAATGAAACCATTTCCAAAAGATAGCTCTCTCAGAAGAGTTGCAATACGTAAAAATTAATTTAAATAATTCTAAACTTGTTTAACTTTTGACATACGTTGTGTTTTTCTTAAATAAATTTTCATTTTATAATATATTTAAAGATATGTATTATTTTTGAAATTATCAAAATATAGTAGAAACACACCATTAGTTAAGAAACAAAAAATACATTTAATTTTTTTAGGATGATGAAATTATTTTTTTTTTTTTTAGGATGAAGAAGTTACTATGATTGTCCAGTTATTAACATCACATCCCCCTCCATCTCCTGCTGGAGTGCGATTTGTGTCTCTTGGTTTATGCATGCTTATCGCTTGTCCTTCGTTAATTGGTCATCTTTACCTCGAGAAACGAAGCATAGAATGGGTACAGTGGCTAGTTCGAGAAGAAGCGTATTTTGAAAATGCCAGTGGCGTTTCCGCCAGTTTTGGCGAAATGCTTCTATTAATGGCCATTCATTTTCACAGCAATCAATTATCTGCTATTTGTGAATTGGTGTGTGCGACTCTAGGCATGAAAATACCTATTAGACCGAATAATTTGACTAGAATGAAACAAATATTTATGCAAGATATTTTCACTGAACAAGTGGTCACATCTCATGCCGTCAAAGTTCCAGTTACTGCAAATTTAAATGCAAATATACCTGGATTTCTACCTGTTCATTGTATTCACCAGTTACTGAAATCTCGGGCATTTGCTAAACATAGAGTTCCTATTAAAAACTGGATTTATCGTCAAATTTGTAACGCCACGCCACCTTTACACCCAGTTTTGCCAGCTTTAGTCGAAGTTTATGTGAATTCTATTTTGGTTGCGACAAATAAAACATCTGAACATACAAATAAACCAATTACAGAACTTGAAATTCGACGAGTGTTTCAGAACAGTGTGTTTGGTGTAAATTTTGATTCACAAAAAACAAATGCTTTGAGCATTATGGATATGGAACAGGATTGCATTGATATCGACACATCAAAACCATCATTGGCGTCACAGCTGCTGCTGTTGTATTATCTTTTATTATACGAAGATGTAAGACTGACAAGCATGCCTAATTTTATTTCTCAAGGTCGGAAAGTTAAGGTTTATTCGAATGAATTTTTATCGGAATTGCCGATCAAACACTTGTTGCAACAAGTTCAACGTGATCAAATGAATTATGCGGGTTTATTTTCTCCTTTGTTGCGATTATTGGCTATGCATTTTCCACATTTGTCATTGGTAGATGATTGGTTGGATGATGAAATGATTAATTTAGACTCTGTTGAAGTGAGTCATGAGACGTTTACTGTGAATGAGGTTTCGATTATTGAAGCATTTGGACATATGAAGACATGTCCCTCAAGGACTGGTCGCATGTTAAGACAATTGTTGTCAATGAAACCTACTGAAATTTGGCCATTTGTTGAGACAATAATACATTACTTTAAAGAAATTTTGGATAGAAAAGTGCCAAGGTATATACAAGGTAAGAAAGACGATAATCTGAAAATTACAAAATAATTATTTTATTAAGATTAAACTAAAATAAAATCAATTCTATAAGAAAGATTTCAAATTATCACCATAAAATATCTTTAAAATTATTAGTTAATTTATTTACTTTGATACATTTCAAGGCCTTAATTATTAGAAAAAATTGTAGATTAATATCTGGTTTTAAGTTTTTAAAATAATTTATTTATGAATGATATAATGTGTAATAATATTTATCATTTCAGAGCTCTATAAACAAGTTTGGCTTCGATTAAATACAGTTCTTCCGCGATGTTTATGGGTTTTATCCATTAACACTTTATTAATTGAAAATTTAACATCAGTTAATGTATTTCTTACACAAGAGAATATAGTATTAGATCCATTGCAAGTTTTAAGATGTGATATGAGAGTATTTCGTTGTGCGCCAGTTTTGTCTGTGATACTAAGGTAAGATTAAATCGGATAATTTCAGTATACATGTACTCATAAAGTGTTCAAATAATAATTTTTTACACACTTTTTGCAGAATACTGCAAGCAACTTTAGCTGCGTCGCGTTCTCAATTATCAAGACATATTCAAGATAAGCCATTGACCGAAAAGATTGGTCAGTTGTCAAGTGAGGCAGAGAGAGAAGAATTAAAATCAGCCTTAATTGAGGGACAAGAAAGTGCCGCAATTCAAATATTATTAGAAGCATGTTTAGAAACAAATGAGGACCGGAAAATACCGGGACAATTATGGTCACTACGGGAAATTCGGAGTGTGATTTGTTCATATCTTCATCAAGTTTTTATCATAGAACCCTCTTTGGTAAAACTTGTTCATTTCCAGGTAAAAAGACAATATTTTATTTCATTTTTAACAAGTAAAATTCAACGTGAAGCTGTACTGATCTTATAAATTAATTAAAATTATTATATGAATGTAATTAAATATTGTTTTAGGGTTATCCGCGAGAGCTTTTGCCAATAACAGTTTCAGGAATTCCATCAATGCATATTTGTCTTGACTGGATTCCTGATTTACTTGCGCAACCAGAAGCAGAAAAGCAAGTCTTTGCTGTCGATTTGATGTCACATTTGGCAATACAGTATGCACTCCCCAAAGCCCTTAGTGTTTGTAGATTAGCCATCAATACATTGGTAACTCTTCTTGGAGTTTTACCTGCGAAGGATAGAGTGGTACTATTCATGCCAGTCTTATCATCTCTCACGCGAATATGCCTCGCATTTCCACCTTTGGCGGAAGATTGCACAGCCTTATTGTTTCAACTTGGACGAGTGAGTTCTGCCCAAGCTGCTTTAGGAGATAAAAATGCCGAAATTTTATGCCAAGAAGTCAATAAAACTTTTTGCAATGTTATGCAAAAAGCTGTACTTCAATCTAGAGTATATTAAATTTTTTTTATTCATCATATAATATTTTTTGAATTATTATTTTTTTGTACATATGGTAAATTGTGTTGTTTTTTTTTAATAATTTTGATTTCAAACATTATGCTTACTTGTAAATGTAAATACATTGATAATAAATGCCATGTTGTACAAGAATTATTCTTTAATTTATATTATTGTTAATATTTTTCGAAAATAATTGTTGTTGAATATTAAATTTCATTAACTATGATTTTAATTCAATTATTATATTGTCAAATAAACATAAATAAAAATGTTAGTGCATTTTAATAATTTCGTCCACCTTACACAAAAAGTGACCTTTTTCGTGCCTGTTTTCCGGGTGTCAAACGGCATATTCTGACCAAAGGTTAAAAAGCGGGCGTCTTTTAGCGAGCACGAATGAATCAATTCGCGCCTGCTATTGCAAAAATACGAGCGCAAATGAACGACACGAGCACCGTCAACTGTTCTGCATGCGTGGTTGGTAACTTATCTATACCTCTGAGGACAATTTTAACCTGTATAATATTCTTTGACGTTACGTATTTTCGTGTATAAATTTAAAATGAATATTAATAAGGATATTGAGGCGAAAAATTACGAAATATTTTAATATAAAAATATTAATCTAATATATTATAAATTATAAATGTCAGTTTAAAAAAATATTCATTTTTAATAAATGATTCAAATATTTTATTGTGTTTAATAAAAGTAATATATTGCCTTGTTTATACTAAAGTGATACAAAGTGTGTAAATATTGTAATAATAAAACATTATTAAATGGCTTCGGTGAGCATAAAATTATTATAAAACATTTTTTTTATTTTATTTATTTTCTTAGGCTTTGTACCCTGGACTCCTACCAGAGGCTTTGCTTTCGGCGAGCCTCGGATGGTCTCGGGTATCACAGTTCCGGCTTACACGTGCCTCGTGCAAATTGTTTTCTTTGCGCCCTTAATACACAAATAACTATTTATGCAAAGCAAGTAAGGAGTTTACAAATACCTGTATTGTATAAAATATATTTTTGTTTATTAATAAATATTTGCGTAATTTATAAATAAATAGTTCTTAATGCTCATTTTAAAAAACAAATTAAATGTATTTAAAAATAGATTTTTACCTAATAAAAATTTAATTTACAAAAGTTATATCTTTGACTATTTATTTGAAAGTTAAAAAACATTGGAGTTTGGTTTTAAGGAACTTTTTTGCATCCATATTTGTCGTACATTGAATGAAAGACACTATTCATTCTTTATTTTAAAGTTCTATCGTAACGCACAACATAATATTTGTAAATACTTCTAGAAGTTTTATACATACATTTAAATATGTAGTATTATTTAAATTGTCTGTTTAAATAATATTATGTTACTTAATATTATTTAAATAACGTTAGTTGAGTAATACAAATATAAAATAATTAGTAAAAATTTAAATTTTCTATAAATATGAAATTATATCAATAATAATGAGAAAAAAATTCATAATTTGAACTAATCATTTCTTATTTTTCATTTTAGTAATAAAATCACCTAAGGAAAGTAAAAATAATATGTCAAATTTCATTTTAATATTTATTTAAAATTCTCTTAAGTAATTAGCCCTTATTAAGAATTCAGTTATATCTTTGTGAAAAAATGGTTATAACTATCATTAAAATATATATTGTCGATGTATAAATCTGTCGCAATGAAAATATAATTTAAAATGTCGGTTTGTAATACTGCAAGCATTTATGTAACAACAATTTTGATTGGGTTCAGAATGTTATGGTTTATGGAAATTATAGTTAAATAATTATTATTATTAAAGCATCAGATTTATACCTCGAAAACAATAAAAAAAAGATAAATATTCACAGATTTCACTTCGAAAATACGTTCCATTCGATTCAATGTTAACATTCATCTTTTAAACTAAAATTCTACTCGATCTTATGGCACTTAAACATGAGATTTTCAATCTCCATAATCATATATAAAATTACACGTGAAAAATTATAAGTATCATTTTGTAACATTTCTAAATTTATAGTAAATATCTTTGATTCGATAAAATCGGGGTTGTTACGCTATTTAATATAAAACTGATGGGACTGAAGAATGAAACGTTTTTAAGATTGAGCATATAAAAAAATGTTTGTAAATATATGGAAGGTTGAATTAATGAATATAAACAATAATAAAGTTTGTCTACACTAAGTACTTTGAAAAAGTTTCATTTTTCAGTACCATATAAAACTGTTATGACCAAACATTGATAAAAACTTCCCAATTATAAATCTATTAATGTCGTTGTAAAGCATGACATTTCTTGGTAATAAAAACTGTACCATAAAATTGACGATATTAATAAATATTATTAAGACACTTGTTATTTATACAATACTGTATTTATATAAAAAAGCTTTGGTCGTTTGAATATTTACAAGAGCGAATAATAACGAATGTAAAAAATACATTTATATAAAAATGACATTATCCACGTTACCCTGCGTGTTCCGGACAGTAATAACCAGATTCCAATCACACACATAGAGATACTGTGTGCGAAGTTTAGACTCGTTCAGCTATTTTGGAATCGTTTAGAAATGTTCGATTGTCGAAACCGAACGCGATAAACGCGTTGCATGATGTAACGTGTCGGCTTCGACAACTGAACATTTCTGAACGAGTCTAAACTGCGCGCGTAGTATCTATATGTAGGTGTGGAATCTGGCATCACTGGTTCCGGAACGGAGCGTAACCACCCCGAGTGTTGCCTTACGAGTCTAAAAATTCAATCTTTGAAATCGAAACGTCAAACAATCGCGGATATATAGGTGGAAATTACATGAACACTAATAACGAATTATTTTAAGTCGTACACTGCCTGTACATTTGTGATTTGGCTTCAATTTCAGTCATATGTTTTTCCATTTCCCTCGTCAAGTTTTCGATTTCTTTTTCCAAATCGTAGAGCATCCTCTCGTTATCTCTATAAACGCTCTCCATCCCATCTAAATCTTTAAATTTGGTAGAAGTATCGGAGGTAAGCTCCGAGGCGCGCTGAAGCAACTTATTTGCTCTTAAAATTACACCTTTACTCTTATCCACACGCGTATTCAAATTTTCACGCGCTTTATTGTATTCAGTTTCCAATTCGTTGGTCTTTTCTTCTATATCCCGCGCCATTTCTTCGATTAGGTTCGCTTCAAATGATATTTCTTGTCGTACGACGAAGTTATTCTTGGCGGTGTGAGTCTGCAGCATTTTAAGCGACGCATCCAAGCGTTCCACATCTTTTGTCGTTTCATTGGCCTGCCTTTGCGCTCCCTGTGTAGCAATTGAAATCTCATTCAAATCTTTCTCCGACAAAGTGACATCCTGCTCGGCCTGCTCGATTGCTGATTTCGCAGATTCTTGAACCTTTTGAGTATCGCTCAATAACTGCGATACATCCGCCGCAAGAACCTGCTGGTTTTGAGCGAATTCCTTTGCATTTTTAGCTTGCATTTCGAGATTTCGGGCCAGATTTAAGTCGTCCGCGGTGTCGGATAGAATTTTGTCGGAATCCGTTAGAGAAGCGACAATAGTGCTAATACGTTCAGCCATATCCTTTATTTCTGCAGGTTGCAAGTGGATATCTCGGGTCATTACCTTTTCTGCAAGGTCTCGAACCATTGCAGGAGTCGACTGATCTTCGTTCAAAAGGTTCCAAATCTTTTCGTTCACGTCGGACAAATCTTTAACTAATTTGCTAGTTTTGTTTTTAACCAATGACGCAGCAGTGAATCCATCTTGAGCATTGGCACGTGCTAACGCTGCTCCTTGTTTTATTTCAGTCATCTAAAAGCAATTAATGTTAATTTTATTACCGATTCTTTAATGATTATGTAATACATATCTAAGAATTACCTCAATTATATTTACGAATTCGGACTATAATGGTAATAACAGAAATTTTATAAGACATTAAAATATACTCACACTTCTTAATAACTGATCAGCTTTGTCTTTATAATTTTTTATCTTCTTAGAATGTTTTTTCGCCACAACTAAAGCTTGTTCCGCTTTTGTGATTGCGCCTTGATCACAAGAAAACCTTCCGCAAAATCCACACCCAGCACCTCCACAAACTCCACTGCAATCTGTAACGTTATCGCCGCACATTTCAAAATTCAATTTCGGCATTATTTTATCAAAAGAGCTCAATTTCTGATTCAACTTTTCTAAAGACTCCTTGTTCTTTTTCTGAGCGTCACTCACTATATCCTTATTCTTCACAATCAAGTTTTCGGTATTCTTTCGATACCGATCGGCATCGTTAAGTATAACAGTTGTGTCATTAATAGCCATTTTCTCAGCCAATCGCGATTGCTCTGCCATCTCCAAGGTAACGTTCAAGGCGCCTTGTACGTTTGCTTCCTGCAATTTGTTGGCATCCTCTTCTAATTCTCGAGCACTCTTATGAAGACTGTCCGTACGATTTTTTAATCTTTTTAAAGCGCGGTCAGTTAGAGTCACCCGCTCGTTCACGTTTCCCAAATCTTGACTTACTTCGTCCAACAGTTGCGTCGAATCCGAGACATTTTTATTCAATTCATTTGCCAAGTCATTTAATTCGTCCAAATCTTGACTCCTCACCGTTGCCTTTCCAATCAGATTTCGCACTTGATCCAACGAATCTTCCATATCATTAAATTCTTGACTGCAAAGGAAGAAAGTTAAAAGCGTTTACAAAGTCAAAAATTTAACACTGAAAAGTAACAAGTTAATTTAATAAATTTGATTCAATACCTGTAAACGCCTGTTGTTCCAACTTTTTGAATTCTAGAAGCTTCGTCTGTTACAAGATTCGTTTTGTTCTTCAGCTCGTTAAGAATTAGGTCCCAA
Source organism: Leptoteleia sp. ZL-2020 (assembly GCA_022817305.1). Lineage (NCBI taxonomy): Eukaryota > Metazoa > Arthropoda > Insecta > Hymenoptera > Scelionidae > Leptoteleia > Leptoteleia sp. ZL-2020. Next base: position 13,719 of record JABFPN010001997.1, on the reverse strand, counting down.
TTGTCGAAACATTCGCCACACGGGCTGCAACTCGGCGCATTACCGTTGTAACCGCGATCGCACTGATCACATTTGTCACCGCCAATTCCTTTGTGACAAATACATACACCGGTTTCACGGTCACACTGCTGACTGGCCGAGCCGATGTAATCACATTCGCAAGGATAGCATTGCACATTTGGATTACCCCAATAATTAGCTTGACATTCATTGCACCTTCTTCCACCAAAACCGGGTTTACATTCGCAACTTCCATCAAATGGATTACACCTATTAAAATTTACAATATAATAACAATTAACGATAATATTGCAATGATCGTGTAGATTAACAAAACTAAAATTACTTATAGCATTAGTAAAGTTTAATAATGGTTATACGTAATTGACTACGAGAAAACTAACTTACTTAGCAGAAAAGCTTCCTATAGGATCACACTCGCAGGGATCGCAACCTTGTCCGCTTGCGATTCGCCAATGATTTTCTTCGCACGAGTCGCAAAGGTGTCCAATTACGTGCGGCAAACACGGGCACTGCCCTGTGCGATGATCGCAAGATCCCGCAGTTCTGTTGGTCCCCAAAACATTGCAACGACATTCCGTACAATCTTGTCTCAAAGCGTTTCCAAAATAATTCGGCTTGCAGATTTGACAATTCGGTCCATCAGTATTGAACAGACACTGCAAACAATGACCCGTCTGGGGATCGCAATTTCCGGGTCGTGATAAATCAGTGTTATTGTTACAATTGCAAGCTTGACAGCTTCCTCCCGGAACTTCAGGATTGCCGTAATAATTTTCCGCACAACTTTCGCATCTTGCACCGGAATAACCTTCGAAACATTCGCAGATGACGTCCTGGGTTACGGAATCCAAAGAGCAGCTGTTGGCGTAAGAATGTCCAGAATCTATTGTTCCTGTAACAAAATATATGAACGGATTTTTAAGAAAAAATTTTAATAAATTAAAAAATTTATTGTGCTTATGTACAAACATTTTTAAAGGCAGCCCATAGGATACGCAACATTTATTCTAGTAAATATAAAAATTTGACGCGCAAAGACTTTGTAAAGTTTCTGTTAATTGATTGATTTTTTCCTAAATACCTGGACAAGGACAAGGTCTGCAATGGATGTCAATTCCAATTCTTGGATCTCCATAAAATGTTTCGACGCAACGGTCGCAATTGTGGCCCGTTGTGAAATCTCTGCATTCGATGCATTTGCCGGTGCTGGACTCGCAACTTTCCGCGTGACCGTTACATTCGCACCTCTCGCAGTGCGGAAAGTTCCAGAATCCTGGCTCGCACTGGCCGCAAGTTCTGCCGTAAGTATTGGACCGACATTTACACCGGCCAGTATTAACGTCGCAGAAATTATCCAAAGCTCCAACCCCATCACAGTCGCATGGCTTACAACCTTCAGAGCCGAATCCGTAAGTACCAGGTGCGCAACGATCACACCTCCTGCCAACTACATTTGGTTTACATGGACACGTACCACCGTAATGTTCGCAAAGCAAGCTAAGAGATCCCGTTGGATTGCATTCGCAAGCTATAGAAACACAAATTATTATCATGTGATAGTTATTTTTATTTCATTATCTTCTTTTATTCAGAAAAGCAGTGTTACCATGTGCCCCGTCAAAGACATAGTATCCGATGCTATTGAGATACTTTCCACACAACTCAGTGATTTTATTTTTATAATCACCAACATTGTTGAAATAATCACTGCAACGATATCTTTCATATTCGTCACGTCTGAGTTCTCCTATTCCGGGTTCTTTGAAAAATGGAATGGAATCTATTCTGGGTTTTAATATGATCTACAACATATTTTATTATATAATAATACATAATTTGTGTATTAAATTAGTTGAAATATATTTGGAATATATAACTATATTTCAAATATAGTTGAAAAAAACACAAAGTTGAAAAATACAAACACTGATATGGATAACACTACGTAAAGTATTATATCTTACCGAATCAATAAGTACAGATGCTGTGGGAGAGCCTTCGCTGTGCCTTAAAAATTGTAAAATTACAGTATACATTTTGCCGGCTTCTAAACAAAGCGATGGCATAGCCTGAGCACTTCTGGCGCCAGCTGGAAGTTGCACCCATAAGTTATCATCCGACGGTATCCAATCAGCGCATGGTCCCTCTGGATCAACAGGTTGATGACGATAAACGTCTATTTTTACAACTTCCCATGATCCAGGATATATTGATTCATAGCGTACCAGTACATCATACCACATGGATTTCCTTATGTCGTCTATAGTAAAGTTCAATGTAGATCCTTCAATGGCTTTCATGAATCCAATGCCAGTCCACGTATTATCTCTTCCGTCCCGATAAGGTTCTCTGATTACTACTTGACAATTCTGAAACGTTGTAAATAAATTTCATTAAAGTAAGCAGATATTAAAATAAAAGTTCAGAAATATATATTTACTTGCGTTATAAAATGATACATCAATTATAATGCTATTATAATTTCTAAATAATAGTTATCTTACAGGTGAACCTCCCGCATGCTCCCCTTCATAAACATAGAAATCGATGGATCCAGTATAGTAACTTTGATCTGGTTGATTACAAGTTGTGCCTGAAACGTGTGGTCGACATCTGCATTGGCCAGTAATGACATCACAAGAATTTTCATAAGAACCACCAGGGTCACAATCGCAAGGCTTGCAACCATCGTGGTCATCAGAAAGTCCCCAATAGTTTGGCAAACACTGATTACAGTCACGACCAGTAACGTAACGTTTACAAGTACATTCCCCTGTTATCATGTTACATCCCTGGTTGTCGATTGTACCAAGAGTGTTGCAAGTACATTCTGCAATAATGACAAGAATTGGTTAAATTTTTGGCCTAAAGGATAAAACGCTTTTAAAATACAAAATTTAAGCCAACATTATTTTCTTTTGTTTTTCAAAGCATAAATGATTACATAAAATAACGAATGTTTACCAAAAAATTTTATTTGCGTTTTTGGTTTGTAAAAAATACTTTTCAATTCATGCAAATATTGTATTTTAATATTACAATAAGAAAATTCAGTTAGAAAACAGGTATACCTTGACAGCCTTCAATATTGTTAGGATCGAAATTCCAGTAGCCATTTTTACAACGATCACATCTTCGTCCCTCCACATTTGCTTTACAATGACAACGACCGGATTCATCACCACTCAATGGATCTGTACGGGAATCACAAATTCCATCGTCCAACGAACCACCCGGATCACAATCACAAGCTAAAAATTATATCAATTAATAAATTTATCAATTGTACAAATATAATATAATATTAATAAAAAAAGCTGTAAATTGTTAAAAAAAATCTGTTTACATTAACGACAATGATTTTAAAGTTGAAATTAAAATGTTATATATCATATAAATGTTCATTGAAAAATTTATTTGTGAAGTATTATACATTTATTATAAGACACTCTATATTCGATAGAAGATACTCCTTCCTTTATAATATTAAATGAATATAAATTTCCAGCAGATTGTAATACAATATAACTTTGCGACAAACTGATGACAATGAAAAAAGAAATTTGTCAATCGAGCTTATAAATTTGTTTCCCGACTCATATATTATGCAGTAATCAGCGAAACTCTGAGCATGCGAAATTAACTTCATACACCATAGCAGTTATTATATCTGATCCAAAATACGTTACCTTTGTTAAAAAATCGATTCATTCTCTTTAAATACGATTAACAATCGATTTAACTAATTAAATCCTTTTAACATTATTTCGTTAAGTTTTTTTTTAAATGTTTATTCTTTAATTGAATATATTTAACGATTCTACTGGACTTAAAAAATTATCGCACAAGTCTAGTAAAATATGCTGCAAACCTAGCCTCAGATGCTAGAAATTGAATAATAATAATAATAATAAGATTTCCAATATATTTCACACTGAACTGGGCTAGTATTTCTTAAAATGAGACAAATATACCCGGCGTTTACTGGAAAGTTTAGTATTTTTCATAATTCTTTTTTAAGTGTAATTAAGGTAATTATCTGTGTTGCAGCAAATTCAATTAATGAAGATATTTTGATATATAATTCACCGCGACACTATTTAGTCGGTACAAATTGAGACATTTGCTTGAAATTTCCTTTGAGTCGCAGCGTATATTAAATAAAAAGTGTTATTTCAAGCGGTGACGAGTACCAGACGGCGCGGCATTAAAGAAACAAAGAACCTTGTTTAACTCACGTTGACAGGCCTCGGGGTCGGATATGTCCCTCGTCAGGTCGTGATAATAAAACGGTTTGCACTGTTCGCAGTTCTGTCCGCCGGTATTGTGCTGGCAATCGTCGCAGACCCCCCCGGAGACCCGGCCGGACCTCTCGTAGACGGCTTGATCGAAATGGCAGGAAGTGGTGTGGTTATTACAGTTGCACGGTCTGCAGGCGTTGGTCAACTTTCCAACCGCTGGTTTCCAAGGTACGTCGTGGTAAAAGTCCTTGCAAAATTCACAATTCAGTCCGGTGGTGTTGTGCGTGCACTCGCACTTGCCGTGGACCATGTCTTCGCGACCGGAAACCCCGGGTAGTGGCAGACAGCGCGACGCGTGGCCGTAACAGGAGCAAGATCCTCTGATCACCATGTTCCGGATGGCGTAGTAATATTTCTCGCGAATTTCCGCGCGGTCGTCCAGTAGGTCGTCGCCCAGCGTGTGCAAATGAGTGAAATTGATCCGCAAGTTTGTTATTTTCAGATGGTTCCGTACCTCCATTGAGTAAGGGTTTTCGATGAACATATTCGGTGGCAGAACTCTGCACATTCGAGATGTTATATTTAATTAATAAGCTATGTTATTATTACCACATTTTCTGACATTCTGGGATTTCGGGGATTTCAAGTTTTAGTAAACTGATTTTTAATTTTTGGCACACTTTTTATTTTATGTTTTGTCCATTATATGTCACTTTCAATATCGTAAACCAATGTCCTTCATACACCAATTATAAAGCAATTTACTAATATTTAATAAACAGGATGTCAAATTCTACAAAACTACATAGAATTTAACATTTTAATAAACTAATTTATTAAATTTTAATAATTTAGTTCACCATATACTGATATCCTGCAAGTATTATGCCAAACTGGTAAATTTTGTATTAAAAATTAATACTTTTTTCTCCTAGTGTAATCAGAACTGGTAATACTTCATGTCATACTGTATAGTATTGTTTCATACTGGAACTAGAGTCCAGAATTACTACATAATTTTTTCTTCAGTCAATAGTTACATATTGCTTTTTTTATTGTTCTTATTGTTATAATTTTAACTATGTTATAGTTACTATTTCTGTTATTGCTTTACCTGAAAATAACTTCTCCATCCGTGGACGGCTCAACGCTGGAATATCTCGTTTCGCAAATAACGTCGGTCAATTTTCGTGGTGGGTGCATCGGCACTCCCGGGAATGATTTTTCGCACTTGTGAGCAAAGTACCTATAAACTTTCCACGTTGTGCCAAAATCGAACGATCGCTCAATTAACATGGCGGCTGGCCTGAAATTCTGGAAATGGGCTATAAGATGTGTAAAATGAAATTCGGCTTCAAAGTCAATTTGAATGGACACATGCTCCACTCCATTCTCCGCCTGCCACCAGGTGGAATGCGGAGTCCTGAAACGCATTCATTGATTATTATTAAATTACTTTATTGTCACATTTTTAGCCGTTGATGTAATAACTGTTGGTTATTATTACCCGCTGACAATGTTTGTAATATTGTGCTGTTGTTTGGGTTTCGAGGCGTCGCAGTAGAAACATTTCTTTCTTTCCTTCAAGTGTGACACTATGCAAAACCTTTCCGGTCCTCTCAATCCGCATGTAGACGTTGCCATAATGCGATCTTGACGTCCAATTAATAAATCTCCCGTCGCTGGGTAACACGAACTTTTTTCACAGGGATGAAGCCTTTTAAGATAATTACCTGCATTGAAATAAGAGCATATTTTTAGTAAAAGTGCATTGAACCGTTAGATACACACTAGAATGAATTTTAAGACAAATTTTGCAGGGCACAGAAATGATACATTTTTTTATATGACAATTATAAACTTAATTAAAAAATAAATATCGAAAATATTAATTAAAGGAATTAATTTTTTTATTTCTAAAGATTGTTAATATAAAGTAAGGATAAAATTATTAAGTTAATAAAGTTCGTTTAAGTTCGTTTAGAACTTATATTACGGTGATTGTGTTGCAAAAGTAATTATTGAAACGAAACTTTGAAGCAGTTAACACAAAGATTGCAAACATCTAATATTTTTACACTGATATTTTGTTCTACATTCTCTATTGATGATTTTTCATTCACTTGACCTTAAATGAAACCCATTCATATGAAACTGATATTAGGAGCTTTATACGAGCAATCGTATAATTATACATTATTTAATGCTGTGCGGGATGTCACTATCTTTCCTCTCTCATATCTTTCCCAACAAGAGTCACTTAAAACTCTCGAATAAACGCAATCTTCAATAATGTATATAATTTCGTATCTATCACTGAGAAAAAAAAAGAAAAAAATACCATAAATTACTATTTTTATACCAATTTAAGGATATATTGGGAATACCAAATATTGTTGCTATGAAAGGCAGTAAAATTTAAAAATGATACAAGAGCTTTTAATTCATAAATACTAAAAAAATAGCCAGCTTTGCTATTATTATTAATCGTTAAAAATTTCCACACTTCAGAGGTTCCTTTAATCAATGTAAAATGTTCTAAATTTTACTATAACTCTTTTCTTAGTGTAAAGTTGAAGAGAACTATGAAAATAATGTTACACATTTCCAGGATAATTAACGATAATATAATTAAATTTATAAATGAATTGTTATTGTACCTTTAACGGCAAGTCTTTTACCAGGCAGAGTCCTATTGTCCCTTGCATACTGACCAGTAACAAGATCTATAAAATAATTAGTGCGATACATTATTCAGAGAATTCTGTATTTTTAATCATTCTTAAAAATCACTTTCATACATAAAGATCGTTTTTTAACTACTTTTACTGGAAAAATATAAAGCTTTAAAGTTTTCTAAAACATTTCCAAAACATAGATTTTTATACAAAGAAAAGAGCTGAATATTTCAATCATTACCAAAATATTCTTTAACTTTGCAATTACCAAATATAATCTTAGGTGCTTCGCGTGCTCAAACTATTACACTAAAAAAAAGTTGTATCTTAAATTACTATACCTTCTGGCAGTAGAAAGATGCACTGTAAAAAATGCTATGTTGAATCAAGTAAAATCGAGTTGAATCAACTCGTTTTCTGAGTCATATACGACCAAAGTTTATTGATAATTTGACATAGCTCATTTTATAAATACAAATAAAATATCTTTTGACTTTAATTAACTCTATGTATACTTGGTAAGGAAAAATATTTTATTTAATAATTTTATAACAAAATCTTTTCATAATCTCGCCTTGGCTAGGATTTGAACTCAGTAGGTAGATATTTTAACACAGAGTTAAAAGTTAAACCACTGCGCCAACGTCACTGTTTCATAACGTGAGATATACACCGACTGTCATTTCACTAATTTCAATTATTCAATTTAAATATCGAGCAATTCAACTATATAAATATGGGAGATTTAACTCGAATATGGTTGTTTCAAGTATGCCTTCATCAACTCTACCATCGAGTTGGAAGCATTCAACATTTTTTTTCCATTGTGTTGCGTATACTGTCTGCTGTATTTATCATACTATTGCAGTAAAATTGAATGTTTAGTATGGTAATATAATCGCCATAACTATCTATTATATGTACTAATATAAAAAATATAGTATATCAAACGAAAAATAATGTTACATTAGTATAATGACGATACATATTGAATGTTAAAAGGTATAGTCATTTTTGAAACGACTTTTTCCACGGTGTGGTTTTTCAATACATTTTTTTTTACACAAGTGTAGGTAGGGTTTTAGAACTTAAGGAGCCATACGAGAAAGCTTAGTTCGGCGGAAGGCGAGGTCGGGGGGTCACATTAGTATCTAATCTGTACCGAGATAAAAGCACATCTTGTCGCAGCCGGAATAACATGAAAAATAGGCTACTTTATTCGTAGGTTGTAGTTCACTGGTTTAGTACTTAATTTTAATTTAAATTTACTATAAATAACAAACTGCTTTACACAATTCAACTTACAAAATTTGCATGTTCAACAATATTTACATACTACATTACGCATTTTGAGTTATAAATTCATGGTACTGAACGTAGAATTATATCTTCTATAAATTGTTATTAAATATATTATATATTCCATGTTGAAAAATGATAATAATAATCAGCTCATTCAAGTGAAATAAATGTATTTTACAATAACGATTGAATCAAACAAATTTGAATTATTATAAAGTCAAATTATATTAACTCAACATTGTCTTCTTTCTATTTTTAGTATTATACAGAATTCACTTATTTGCTCCAAGTTTTTCAACTTACCCTCACAGTAGTAGAGTATTAGAAAAGCGAAGACTAGAATTCTCTTCATGGTGTATAAAATTAGGTTTTTTTTTTTATAAATACTGTTTCATAGAAAATAGTTTCACCACTTGGACTCCATTTATCTGTAATCAAATTCGAGTAAACAATTTTTCAATTAATATAATTTTCACAGGGATAAAAGAAAAAAAGAATTAATATTTACCAATGCGGTAATTATTTGCCATAAGCTTTGCTAAATATAAATTGCAAGAACGAAGAAAAAGAAATTATAGTGATGTAAAATCATTCGATGAGAATAAACACTTGCATTATAGCACAAAAGCATAAACTACTTTTATAAAAACTTCTATAAACTACTTTATAAATATTTTATAATATTGAAATTAATTAAATCTCATAACAACGTTTGCAAATACTCTTGTAAATTACTTTGATAAGAGTGTTAATTACATTATAACTAAGCTTTTTAATTCCCATAATCAATTCTCATATTATCATTAAATCAATGACTTTCGCAAAGCTCACAGTTCCTTTCTATTTGGTACTATAAGAAATAGTTTATTTAGATTACCATAAATAAACCTCTGCTATTATATACAAAGTATTTCTCTAAATGTCCAACAATCCTCGACTGCTATTAAAAACACTGTAACGAGCTTCATGATATCACAGTTGCAGGCAATATTATTACAAACTAATCTACAAAAGTGGACGTTTTGTGTGTTTCAGCGAATGATTTTGTTTCGTGTAGAAAGATCTTATTTTTGTCGTAAACACATGTTCAAAAAGTTTTATCTCACTTCCAACTATGTAGGTCAGACGAAAAAACACTTTTACGATTTATTAAACGAACAAAGAAAATTATTCACTTCTAAAACTGTACTCAATTACAGCATTTTACACGCTATTTATTGTAATTCGCTTTTAATATTTACCATTTTCATTCGTTTCAGTTAACAACGATATAAACAAATTAATCGTTCAAGGTTAATTTATTATTTTGAATGAGAGTAAGTATTTTCTCCCCCCTCCCGAACCCTAAAAATTAACCAAAAAAATAAAAGAAGTGTACCAAAGCTTTAAAAGCAACCATAAACGTGGTTGTCCCTTTCACTTAAAAATACACATGCAAAACATCCGTGCTAGTCGAGAAAACACTTTGCCTCATTCTTCTTTGTATGAAACAGTGCACTGAGAGCAATATGTACTTGTGATCTTTGCCGACTGGAATACCATTGAGAGAGCAGAGATTACAATTAAATACGCCGTTGATCGTCAAGTTTACATGTGCCTTTTTTTTATTACGTTAATGTTACGCGAATTTAGCGTTCTAATGGTAAATAAATAAATGTCATTAAAGTAAACAACGTTAACGAATTTGCGTGTTATATAATTGTTCTCATTTTAAACAAACTTTGTTTCAAAAAAAATATAGTACTTTTCTTTACCTAACAACCTTTTAAATTATGATGAATACAAAAGTAATATTAAGAACAATAACAATGATAATAGTATATAAAAATAAATAATAATGTTATAAGAGTTCTTGAAAATAAGTTACGCCCTGAGAAAAAAGAAATATCATAAATGACTATTTGTTGTATCAATTTAAGGATATATTGGGAAAATAAATGTTTTTGCTATAAATAATGGTAAGATATAAAAGCTGTACAGTAGCTTTTAATACAAAAATAGTAAAAATTGCTTTTATGATTATCATTTTTACTATTATTAATAGGAGAATTGCTACTTCTTTTTTCAGTTTAACATAATTTCTTGTGAAGTATAAGTGTCTATTTGCAATAATTTTTTTAAGATTTCAATGATATTAATATAAATTAATTAATTAGAATTATAAATATAAATTAACAAATTAACGTTTATTTAGTTAAGGTTGATTAAAAAAATTCTTTAATTGTAGCTTACTTTTCCGCTCATCATACGAAGGTTTCTTGAGTTCTCAACAATTTCTTCCAAAAAAGGTTTGTATGCTTGAACCTCGTATAAACTATGTGCAGTGTAAGTATATTGTGTGTATATATATACAGAAGCAATGGAGATATTCTTACGACCACACTGATAATTCACTTGCACTTACTAACGTGCAAGAGTACGATAAATTTAATTTTGGTTTTAATACTATTTTTATATATATGATTGTACATAAAACACTACATTTATTTGATATAAATTTATTACCTGAAAGTTGAAAAGCTGTTATTAAAATATCTAATAGTGATTGGTACATAACAATTTGCATGCAACGAATTTATATAGTAATATATACTATATACATACTATATATTATATATATATATATTTTACTATTAATACTAATATATTGTTAGCTTCTGGTACTGATTACAAGTATAACAATTTATATTTTTTATTTGGTAATACATAAAGTAATTAATTAGATTTTTTTTTGTTCTTTCGTGTAATTTTTATTTTAATAATTATTTTTAATGATATAATTATAGATAAGAATTTACAAACGTAAACAATTAATTTAATTTAGTTAAAATAACTAAATAGGCTAAATGTCTTATTTTTGTTACTTAAAAATAATAATTAATCAATAATGACGTTGTTTTGTATGACTGCACAAGGCTAAGAACGACGATTTTCAGAATTCATGTAACATCTGGGCGCGCAAGTATCTGGAGTTATTTTTTCTCGAAAAAAGGTCGAAACATTAACCCGGAAACGACGAAAAGATACCATATTATTATACGAAAAATGGTATTAATCTCTTAAAATGTAACGATATTAACTTTCGTTACAGTACATACTTATAATCGGAAGAGAATATTAAATTATCACCTTCCTTATCAACTACAACTACATAAATTTACTCCAAATTTAATTTACGTCGGCATGTACATATTTATGCATTAAATATGAATTCATTAAATAAACTGGAATAATTATGTAAACGAGTACAAAGGGACTAGCTCATATTTGATCCCTGTACAATCATTTATTTATAATAATATTTTAGTATTGAATTTGGTAATTAATCAAAATTGTTATTGTTAAATTGCATAAATCTACATAGAATTACTATTTTTAATAACTAATTTAAAATAAATTTAATCATTTTCCTTTCCATATAATGATATTCTGTAAGTGTAATGCCAATTTAAAAATTGATATTTTTTTTTCACTCAGTATATGTTCATTTATAGTATTCTTTATAATATGATGTAGTACTTTGAAAAAATGTTGGAAAAAATATTAAGGAATACAACCTTTAACCTCACAGTAATAAATTCACCGCCTTTGCGAAGACAAATATTCTTTCAGCAATGGTAATGTTTGCAACTGGTAACTGTGAGGTAATGGGTTCCATTCCTTAATAACGACATTTTTTTTCTAACGACAAAGTATTTTTTATTTAAAATACTTCATCGTATTATAAGAAATATTATATATCTACTCATATCTCCGAGTTTATTTATTATAAAAACGAGAGAACTGCTAATAAATTTTGCTCAGTGTGCAAGTCATAAAATGTTTTTATAATTTAATAATAATAATAATTAATATATTATCATTGTATACAGAAAACAGTATATTATTTTAGGAAAGGTGTCATTATTTTTTAAAACATATTATATTTTCAAGTAAAAGTACTATTACTTACGAAATGTTTTTGTCAAGTCAAAGAATACTGATCAATTTTCCCACAATTCTAAGAAGCATTTCATTTATTTATGTTTTTTGTCAATATATAATATCAAATTGAATTTCTCACAAATAATTGACCATTAGTTGCATTATTGAACAAACGTATACATTGTATAAATTAAATTATATATAACAAATAAAAACTGTATCATATTTATGTTCCTTTTAAAAGGAAAAGATTGCTCTTATTGTGCACAACACTAATAAGGTTTGCTTCCAAATTACCTTAATTCCGGTGCAATAATTTAAGGCTTTTTATTAACGAGTTTGAGACCAATGCATGGAACCCTGCTTTTCCGCGGAATTAACGCAACTTGAGCACAAAAACATATTGCAGCAATTATTGCAATACTTTATGGCATTCATATTCCAAAAGTTAATCAAATTATACCAATCATTACTACGCCTTTCCCAATGTTTAGTATTTCTTACTGTTTTCACCATATTTCAATGGACAACATTTATCCCTCGATCACACTAAAGTATAGTAACAATTACTGTTATTATTTGAAATAACCGTTATAAAATGTTCGTTTAAATCCCTCAACAAAATAACACCATCACCCTGGCGCGACAAGCCGGAATCCCTTTAAACACGAGATTTAACTAGAATCGCGTTTTCCTAGTTGATTTCGGGACGGACAAAAATCAAAACACCCCATGGCAGGTATTTAAAAACTCGCCGCGCACGTGTCAAAGCCGTCGATAAGCGCCAATAACGATTCACCGATCGATATTCGATATCGAAATCGATTAAAGATAAAAAGCTCTCGCCGCGCTGGCGCCGAAATCAAATTGTTGCACGGGCGGCAAAGTGAGAATGCGCGCGGTGTTACGGTACCTGGAGAAATGCCTCGGGTCCTGAATGGTCAGCCAGACTTTGCGTTGACAGGGGGGCCGAAAAGGGCGCACGTATCCCTCGCACTCGTGGGCTCGGGTCCGATGAAAAGGTTGACGAAGCGCCGCGGACAGGCCGAGCGGTGGAAATAACAACGATCGGACGCAGCGAGGAATGTGTGTCCGAAGAGGCCCGTCGGTCTTATTTTCTTTTTTTTTTTTTTTTCTTTTTTGCGCCGAGCTCGATCGCGCCGAGTCCCGTGCTCACATCGAGAGCGCAACAGCGCCAAATCCGTCGAGAGTAACGCGACGTACGCGAATGAGACGGAATAGCGGAGACTGGCTCGTTTCTTCGGCGCGTCGACGGCGACGACGGCGGCGGCCTCGCGGACTTTCTCGGTCGGGCGAATTCGCCGCTCGCGCGGTCCTTGTTCCTCCTTCGCGCCGTCCCGCGTCCGCGCTCCTCTTGTCCCTCGGCCCCCCGGCCCGCCGCGGCGCTCTTTCCGCTTTCTCCCTCCCGTTGGCGTGTGCGCTCGGCTCCGTGCGAGCGTGGGCATGCATCGCCGCAGCCACGGTTCCTATGGGTCTGCCCTCGCCCCCTCCCCGCGCAGCATCGCGGCGTTCCTCTTCTTTCTTTCCCC
>JABFPN010001996.1:0-24758 GCA_022817305.1 Leptoteleia sp. ZL-2020 | reverse complement strand
GTGCAGCTAATACACGAGTTTGCAAGTCCCCATGACACACGTGGTGCACATAGTACTTTTTGTCCGACCTACGGTGAAAACAAGTCCGTAGTGACTTTATTATTACGAACGAGAATACGTTCGGCATACGGAAAAGTAATGCGTCAAACGACCGTGTTCGCATGTTTTCAGATTGCGCATGCGCAAATATAGCCGTGTGCAATCTGCCTGTTTGCGCACGCTACGCATGCATGCAATGACGAGTTTTCACCGTAGGTCGGACAAAAAAGACTTTTGGCTCGCGTGATGTGCAGTGCGTCCAACATGTGTTACCATTTGTGTTACCATGATGTTAATAAATTTATAAATATCTTTTTTTTTTCTTTTTTTTTCTTGTAGCAGAAGACTGAATCTCGATCAACGTGGAGCATTTGTCTTTCGTTAGCAAAATGTCATTTTGCCTTTGAAAACAACAAGGACAACTGTAATTTCTCTTCCACCGAGTACACCTTTTTTTATTATTATTATTATTTATTCTTAGCATCTAGTCGAGTATTGATATTTGCGTTTTCGATACCATTGCCCCTATAAATCTCTTCAATCACACCGCGATAATGGTTTGGATTGCTAGATGGTTTAACACACACTCGAGGGCGAAAATCGAGTCAAGTTTTTTGCTCTAAAAAGGAGAAAAGTCTGCCCCCGTTGTTTGGACATTATAAAAGATCAAGTTGGACTTGTAAAGGTATAAAATAGAGTCGCATTGATAAGGGATGAAGCGGGTGTGTATGGAAGGAAGACGGCGGGAATTAATTGGGCGTGGGGACTGGCAAAGGAAGCAAGAAAGGACCAGGGAAAGGCAAGCGAGGGCATAAAGGAAGGTCTGACAAACGATGCGGACAATTTGTCGCGAGATTTCGCGTTCGCCAGACGCGCCGTCGTCGATCGTTGAACGAATCAGACCGCTGGTTATTTTTGCAGCCGCCGCGCTCCGCTCCTCGCCTTCGCTAATTATTTAAATTGCGCGCGGATACGCGCAAGTCAGAGTGCCACGAATTATTCGCTAATAGAATTACGATATCCCGAGGTCGTTTACTTTGTTAAAAATGGAATTATCCTGGCGCGCGGTTTCGCGCGTCAAGCCGAGTACACATCGATTTCGGGTGATCAATTAGATATCGTTTTCGAATAATCGCTAAACGAATTCATCGTTTCGCCACGCGCGCACATTTATTTATCCAATTTACATATCAAAATTGCCCAATTTCCAACTGTCAATTAATGGCTAACGTTGCAAAAATTGTTCGCCACGCAGATTCTTGATTGATTGTCCGCACCCATAACGCATATTTCATTCCATCGGAGGTAATCGTAATCATAATCATTATCATTATAATAGTAGTAGTAGTAGAAGTGGTGATTGTGATGGTGGTGATAGTAATCGTAAACTGAGAAAATTGTTGAAAAATTGTAATTTTCCGTTGTAATTTAAGGACATAATAGACAAGGTTGCAAAAAGTAGAATAAAAAATTGTACAATGTATTGAAACATTTGTAAAAATAAAGTGAAAAATCATAATATTTACGTGTTTTATGGAGACATTTTATAATTTTTGATTGTAACTTTTTGGCTTTAGCCACCATGTCCTCAAATTACAAAAAAAGATTACAATTTTTACAAAAAAATTTCTCTCAGTGCAGTAGACACATGGTGAGAAAAAAATATTAAAAATTAAGAAACCAGGGATTACAAATTTTAATAAACTAAATTCTAATTTTTAAAACAACACTTTATTTTATGTCTATACCGTTCATAAAGCAGTTATATAACAATTTACTAAAATTTCTTAAACAGAACGTCAAGTAGTACAAAACTGCATAGAATTGCAATTTTTAATAAACTGATTTAATAAATTGTCATAATTTAGTTTGCCATATAATGATATTCTGCAAGTACAATGCTAAACTAGTAAACTTTTTATTAAAAAATAATAATTTTTTCTCTCAGTGCAGTAAAGATAGGAATAATGGGACTAATAAGGGAGACTTAAACGCGTCACCAAAAAGGTCCACTTCCACTTAATTAATAGCTCTCGCTGTTGTTGGAACCAACTGTTGGAGCAACTGAACCAACTGTTGGAACAACTGAACCAACTGTTGGAGCACTTATAATGCTTCGGTTCTGCATCTCTGGCATCTCTGATTGGTCCTACGACCTTACGTTAAGAGGCTTACGTTTCACCAGCTTTTTATTTATCCTGGCAAATCCTCGGCTGACCATCATCTGACCGTCATCATAAACCGCTCGTAAAATTCGCACCAGGTGTCTGTGTGTGTGTGTGTATATATGTGTACGCCGAACTACGTGTCAATTTGTGCACCATGTAGCCCAGGCACGCGGTGACACGTTGTGGCGCTTACCTCGACACTCAGTCAACTCGTTATGCAATTAGCATTGCATATATTTTTCCAGACAGAAACGTATATTTCTTATATCCCACGTTAAATACAGAATATAACACAATTGTTATAAAACTGTTGGGTTTTGTGACGAACGTATTAATGAATTATTGGAAATTTTGTTTGCTTTATATAGACGTATGGATTCATGTTTTATTCAATCCAGTTCCATTTGTATTTTGTCGAAAATAATCTCAGCGTAGGAATTATCAGTTTAAATGTTGTTTCGCGAGGTATCCATCTATTCGAAAACTATAAATGAATCTTTAAACATTCACACGTATTGTTGATCGTATTGAGTCTTAATGTCACTTGTGGGATGTAAATTCGGCTCAAGCCCAGGAATAAGGTACAAACGAGTGTTTTAAAATAGATTTTCTCAAATATTTTTTTTTTTGCAGTATTTATTTCTTCAATTGTTTAACACAAAATTGTCAAATAATAGAATCTCCTTATGTTTAATAAACTTTCTATTTAATATTAGTAAAAATTCTTAACGTAAGAATAATTCTATTTAATGTAAATAGAAATCCAACTGCATTTTTCTCCGCATATAACGAGTCTCTGTGCGTGCACGTGTTTGTGTGTTAGGGAGGGGGGAGAGTATTAATATAATGGGGTACGCTGTTGGATACATTTTGCAGAAAAATGTTGCATTGGATAATGAAGAAAAATGGCTCTGTCACGCTCGCGTGCACATGGCGTAATGTCCCCGGGTAAGAATAATGATGAAAAGGCCCGTAAATATTCGAACGACACCGAATTTCGCACAAAAGCTGCCGAAAAGTCCCAAGCGCAATAATTTTTCAAGGCATGTAAGAAGCTTGCAATTTTACATCAATGACACCCCGCGATTGTCAAACGTGTGCTCATCGTTCGTTTACACATATTTTTACAAAGTGTACTCTGACACTGTCTATACCGAAAATGCCATCGAGTTAACGATTAAACGTTACTACGACTGTTTTTCCATCCTCGGCGAATATAATTCGACTTTCTATAAATCCTTTCTATAAATGAGAGCGATGGAAAAAGTGCAATAATCATAACTGTAAATTACTCTCGATCTGTCAGCAGCTTTGCAACCTGCCGTTTGTTTGAACATCACGAAAATAAACTCACAAGTGTCCGTTTTTAAAAACATATTATTTTTGTTTTAAATAAAAAAAAATTGTACTTATTTTAAAACCAATCGTTTTATTTTGATGAACGAAAAATATTTTTAATTGAATGCAACATTTTTAAAGTAATCTGTACACTGAGAAAAAAGATATATCACACATTACTATTTTTTGTATCAATTTGAGGATATATTGGAAAAGTAATTGTTTCTACTGTTAATAATAGTAAAATTTAAAAGTCACGTAGTAAATATTAGTAGAAAAGTACTAGAAATTGCTTTGATAATTATCATTTTTATTATTATTAATAGTAAAATTGGTCACTCTTCAAAGATATCCTCAAGTGGGATATAAATTCTTTTCAATTTTACCATTACTTTTTTCTCAGTTTGTCCCGGAAACTGGACAAATGGTTCTTAATTTACACCCCTCGAAAGGGGTCGTTACACCGCGTCTTGCGCTAAACGAACAAGCATATAAAAAAATAAATAAATAAATAAATAAATGAGTAGAGAGCGGGGGCAGTTGACAGGCGGCGGGGGCGGCGGAGGTGTGACGCAAACGTGGCGAATGAAAAAGCGAGCGCGCGTTTTTTGGGCAGGATCCCCTCTGGCCTCTGGCCCGCTGCGCCGCTTTAAATGATAAAACCTTCGTTCGGGTAATCGCAGCCAAGCATGGTTGCACTTTTTGCCCTCCGAACGAATGATTACCATGCTTTTTCATGGTGGATACGTCGCGGCGAACGAGACGGGAGGAGAGGACGCCAGGAGAGAATACCAGAAGCGGGCGCGCAAGAGAAACCTCTGTCTCTCTCTCACACTCTCTCTCTATTTAGCCATGCTCAAGCTCGCGGCGTTACACTTTCGGCCGACGAAAAGAAGCTCGAACGTGATCGGGCCAACGTCACGCTCCAGCTCTCCGAGATGGATCGCTCGTTCGATTCATTCGGCGGTACAGTTGCGTTCCCCCTTGGGGAATTGGACGAGCCGAGGAGAGCCAATGGGGACGTAAAGCGCGTCCTCTAGCGGATCGCTTTACGATCCGCGGAATCGATAAAAAAAACACGACGCTACGATCGGTAATTGCACGGCTTACGAACGGAACGGGAACGGAAACAATAACTGAGATGAAATTTACGCAACTTGACGAACCTCCGAGATGATTTCTCGTCTCGCCCTGCCTCGCTCGCTCGCTTCCTCCTTTTACCAACGTAGCGCTCCTACGGCCGGCTCTCAACGTTGCGCGCTCGCTCACTTTAGCCGGCCTTTGTTCTAGTCTTTAGACTTTCGGCGCGTTCGTCTCATTGCCTCGTTGCCTCCTCCGCTTTTTCTCCTCTGTTACGTACGGGATACCCAAACATTTTCGCCAATCGCGGCAAAAAAGGTTGCCTTTTAAATGTCACAGTGGATGCGATATGCAACAAGTTTATCGCTCGTCCAACTCTCTTCTTCTTCATCCGTCGCACGCATTTCTTCATCCCTATTCCTAACGGTTCCTTCCACCTCATATCACCTGGTCTTGCCGTACCATTAATTAATTTTCCGCGCAAAACTTGCGCGACCAATTAATAAGGCAAATTGCGATATTACCAATAGATGAGAGTAGATGGATGATTTTGCCGTGGCTGGCGGAGGTTTCTTCCAACCAAACACAAGAGACACCGCGCGCTCTGCTCAGGGCGTAACAAATTCCTCTACTTTTTACAATCTCAATGATACCGTATCATTGAGTCGGAAAGTTGGAAGCCGCGCGCAGTAAAAGCGACAAAAAGAAGTACCATGGTATTACTTTGTGGTTTATTAAGCTACACCAGTGAAATGCTGAAGGTTTTGCCGCGGCTCTTCCGAGACACTGACAGACTGCGCGCCAAAAATCCACAGCCCAAGTAGAAATCTAGCGTGGAACTAGATGTGGCCCTGAATCGTTTTTCATGTTTCCAAATTAAGAACCGATTTGGTATCCAAATTGGGTGTTGTATCAGTTTCTAACGCTAGGTATGTCTAATGGTTCGATGAGGAACCAAATTGGAACCAAATCGGGGCCCATCCAAGAGGGACCATTATGGCTAAATTTGGAATATCTGATAAGGCTCTGATCAGTAATCATTTTTTGTATTAATACAAGATGGAAACTTGATGGGTGCCTCACCGATGTCCAGCGTTACACTCTGTACCGGTGGCCAATTAGTTAACCTTGCTTGGGCCAACTTTGGATGCCATGTTACGTGTTCCAATGCAGTGTACCTGGTTAGGCTCTTATAGGGCTCAAATCAGGAAAACAGTTGTTCAGGTATTCCACGTTTCAGCCCCATTGGGGCTTTATATGTGATAGAGCATGCCCGATTTCATTTCTACCAGGAACGTGGCATTTTATTTTATTCTTCGTATTGGCCTTTTGTTTGCAATTTAATCGACTTCTTGGCCAAGACATTGCTGCTGTTGAGGGCAACACTCTTCCCATTCGATGATATTTATTTCTTTGTCTCAATCAAAGGAAGGGAAAGAAGACTTGTATTTTCTAATTACATGTATGCACTGAGAAAAACATATAGTAACATTAACTATACGCATAGTTAATTTTCGTGAATACTATACAATTTCAGTTCCAGTTACTTGATTTTTAGTTAAAATAACCATAATATGGTTTCAACCAGAATTTTAGTCACGACAATTAACCATGGGACTTTTTTCTCAGCGTGGCTCTCGATTCCAATAACGTTTGCCTGCTTCGATGAAAACATAATTTGTCCGATTGATGACGTCACTACGACGCGTGGTACCGTTTGATGGTATTTTTGACGGTGTTTGCCTCGCGCAGGTGCGCATAACGTCAGTAGTCGCTCTTCCAACGCAAAGGTAATGACAAAGTAATTAAAAAAAAAGCGTCCACGTATTTCGTCGGCTTTTTTTCTTTTTTCCCACGGGTGAAAAGGCAAAAGTTGTAAGTAGAATCGCTGCATCACGAGGAGCGTAAACGAAAGCCGGCGGCCCGTTCGAGATGAGCGCTTTAACGCTTGACGGCCCCGTTCGATCTTTCAAAACTTTTCAATCTCTCGCGTGTTCCTTCTCCGCCACGCTCCCGCGCGTTACTCCAATTTCAATTTCTTTCACTTTCTCGCTCGCTCGCTCGACAGGCCGGCCGCTCTTTTGACCAGCGGCGCCTCCCCCGCGCGCCTTCCCCCTTCGCGCACCAATAATGTTATAAATGTGTTGTTACGAAAAATCAACTAAATCTCGGCAGGTGCATCACTTGGCCCGTAAACTTTTCCACCGGACGCGATCCAATATATTATGCTTCTAGCGGGCCGCGTGAGAATTCCGCTGGATGAGAAATTTCGTACGTAAAGGATTATTGGATTAACCGAGAACCGACTCGCGGTATATCTCGTGTATTGAACATGAGTGCTTTTATATTTTCAAACAACTTTTCGCAATTCGACTTCACGGACTTCCATACGTGCCGGTGTTTGCCATTACATTAACTGATATATAATGTACAATCAATTAGTTGGAAGCAGATATTGCAACGGTTTCCGGTGACTTTTCGCGAAGCGAAAAAGACCGTCCGGGAATTCGTCGTAAATAAAATTATCCTCAAAAGTAACGGCGAGATTTTTCAATTCTTGTTTTCGATAGTTTATGGGGGACCATGTAATTATATTGGGGCTGCCGATATTTCATATAGATGCATTTATATAAAAAGGTAATCGTTTCTACAACTGAATTGTTTGTGCAACGATTATTACATTATTATTACAAACTGAAAAGTAATTGCTGACTTTCTGCCATTATTTTTTATTTACATTCCTCCAGATGATATTGATGAAACATTAGTATCCTCTCGTTCGATTCAAAACATTGAAACAAATAAAATTCAGTTGAATAGAACAAACAAAAGTTTGACTTGGTAGTACATGAGTTAGCCGAAATTAGCAAAAATATTTTGCCAGACAATTTGGCCGATCGAGCCTGAATTTTAGTTGGCTGGCCATTTTACATAACAATAATTAGTACCATTACATTTTTTAGCCAAATTTAACAATTTCAATCGGACCAAGTAGCACAATTGTTGGACATTGTACAAATCTTCGTCAATCTCTTGCATTTGAGCAATTAGCGTCGATTTAGTAAAGTGTGAAATATGAGGTGAAACTACTTATTGTCAGATTGTAGGAGGATCATCGGTTCGAGCCGAAAAGTCAACCAATCGAATCTCTCATTGATCGCTGTATCTCGGGCGAGCGCGTCTAATTCTTTCCGGTATAGGGTATACATAAA
Source organism: Leptoteleia sp. ZL-2020 (assembly GCA_022817305.1). Classification (NCBI taxonomy): domain Eukaryota; kingdom Metazoa; phylum Arthropoda; class Insecta; order Hymenoptera; family Scelionidae; genus Leptoteleia; species Leptoteleia sp. ZL-2020. The sequence goes on along the minus strand of JABFPN010001996.1, from coordinate 16,921 downwards.
AAGGATAGTGGCAAATAGAAATTTCGTCGTTCAGTCTTTTTTATCTCTAAGCGTCGAAATAAATTAAATCGATCGAAGCGAAACACGTGTACGTTCTCAGATCAATTGAAGGGTCAACGATTAGAGTAAAAAAAAAAAGAACAAAAAAACGATTCCTTCTCCATAAAGAAGCAATTGATAGAATTGTTCCATTTAGGGAATATATATACATAAGCACGTGAGTATGTATGTATGAATTTAATAAACGGAGCGACAAAGAGATTTATTCCGCTTAATTCAACAAGGTTCATCCCAAGTATGTACACTTATTTAAATAAGAAAAAAAAAATTGGATGGTGTAACGTTATATTAAATTGTCTAATGGTTCCAGTGAAAGAATTATGTGCAAAACATAACATATTTGGTTCCATTAAATAAATACCTTTATTTTTAAATAGTCAATTTATAGGCCTCAACTCTAAGGGAATTTTTTTGATGATTTCAATCAAATATTATCCGACGTATCGGATGAAGAATTGCTCCTTTTGATCATCATTGTTACTTTTAATGACGCTAATTTAATGGTAAAATTAAATTTCACCATTACTTTCTCGTGGTGCATGTATTTTCCCGTTAATCCTTTGCCTATTCCTTTGAATTTGCAAGTGTACAAGGGACAAGAATTGATACGTAAGTTGCGTATCATTTAATGCATTGATGTAACAATATTAACGGTCTTTTATTAACGTGTTAAATGAAGGTAACCCAATGTATAGTTGATAATAATTTTACTCGATTGCATGCCCAGGTAGGGTCTACATACCTACTATACTTACATTGAGAAAAATAAAAGAATAAAAGCTACTATACTTTCTGGCATTCTGAGATTCTAGTCTGGTAAACGGTGCCACAATTTCAGATAGTATTTATCAGAATTATAGTACCCCCTATTAAAAATGACGTATTAATACATATTGAAACATCAAATTTCGGAGACAATTACCGTCCAAAAACGTATTTGGGGATATGTTTTTGGGCGGTTATTGTCTCCGCATTTGGATGTTTTAATATGTATTATATGTCATTTTTAATAGGGCCTCTTATCACATTGCCTAGCATTATTTTATACAGGAGTCCAAGATTACTATGCTATTTTTCTAAGTATACTATAACTACTATTCCCACGAATCAATGGTTACTCTTAAATGGAACTTGGTAAATGATAAATGGTAAATGGTAAATGTCGATGGTAATCGTTATTCTAATTCACCCAAAGGGCTATTTTTTGCAAGACTGGTAAGAGAACAGAAGAAAGAAAAGGAACGTTGAAAAGTCAACCGAGTCGGGAGAATAAGAAGGCTTGTTGCGGAGGGGGGATGGTGGGGATTTGCGTCGGCTTGCGCGGGAGCAATGGCTGGCGTAAATCATCGAATTATCCTTAGATTAAGACGTTTAATAAGCCAACAAATGGACGGGCTGACAGATAAATGCAGTCGCGCGAGTGTTTATGGAATTTTCATGGCACCAATTCACCTGCGCAGGATCAGGACACACCCCCACCACGTGCGATCCTCAACCCTGTCCTGCTGAAATTGAATTCGCGAGATGTACGCGTTGTCATTCACGTCCGCGAACCGCTCAACGTTGCACCTCTTTCGGGAGCAATCCGCCTTCCACTTCCGACTTCCGCTTTGCTCGGACTTGTAACCCGTTACACAGTCGAGCGGGTCCGAAACCGATGCGACCTCGGAGACGGTGGCGGCGACCCATTTCACGACAAGCCAATGAAGGTAAAGGCCTCGATTATTACATCCTATCTGCCTGGCACACACTGCATTCACATGTCTAGACTAAGTCAACAATTTGTCATTTTCTCTTGCAGAAGATCCGGTGGACCATCATCCAGGTTTTCATCATGCAACCATTTAACAACTATCCAGAAGTACTTGCAGCAGCGTGCGCCCCTCCCCCCTACCTCCCCGTCGAAAAAGTCAGCCTACGTTGTACTTCCACGCCCACAATTTTTTCAAACTGGAGCCAAGCTTCGAAAGAACAAATGGACTAAAATTCATTTCCGTCGAAACCCTCGACTGGGACAGTTTCCAACTTTCTGCTCGCGCGGTTCAACTTGCTCGTACTTGTTGCGCGGTCCTCGTCCGTCAATTGTTCTCGTTTGTTATTTATGCTCGATGATTTTCAATCTTGAAATTGCATTTGATCCTGTTAATGGGCTGTTGTGTTGCTTTCAGGTACAGACTGGTTGTTGCTGCTGAGAATCGCGCCTATCCACCAGGGACCAGCACCATTTGACACGACCTTTTGGGCATTCTTCAATTACTCTTTGTGCTTTTGATTGTTGCTCGAATGTCTTGCATCTGATATTGGCTTTCGGGCAATAATCATGATCAAAGAAGAGTAAAACTTCCACGGGTCTATGGATATTTGCGACAGTCCTCGAGAGGTGGCAATGGCATATTATTGGCATTGTACGTACGCGTATTAGATTCCAATTATAAATAAATGCTCCGGTAATCACCGTTATCGATCTGTTCAAAATAAAAGGTAATTCAGTATTTATTTCAGTAAGAGTGCGCCAAGTTAATAATATGGAGGCGCGCTTCGTTTCGATCGATATTGAAATCAAAACTCACTGCCAACCCTATTCGATCCGATACGTAACTGCGTAAACGTTTTAATATTGAATGATTTGTAAAAATGGATAATTTCGTCGAATGATTACAGTTTTAATCGGGCGTTCATTGGTCAAGAGTTGGTGAAGCTTCTGCCAAGACTTTACACGTATAATTTTCATTTTATAAATCAAACAACAGACAGTAATAAACCGGACAAAAAATTAACAATAAAATGTTTTTTAAACTCTTGAAAACTAAGATTAAACTCGGGTTAATCTGTTTTTCCTCCTTCCCCTCGCCCCCCAACGTGGATTTTATATTTATATCCTTCTGGGCACAAAATACGATAAAACATTTTCAATTTATAAACAAATTTTTACGATACATACTTTGGTCGCGTGCAATATGCTTTTCATACAACTTAATAAAGATCATGGATAATGTGATAACTTTGATGGTTATTTCATTAATTTTGGGATAATATTTTAATAATTGCAAGTTTTACATTTAAAGGGAATTAAATCCTAGCTGTAATGGCGATTTTATTGTTCCATGTTCTCTGTTCGGTAATTGATCCTCTAACACATTCCCCTGACGTGCCCCAACAGCTTTGTCGATAATTAATTAATTCATACTTTATGGTTTCTGCTCGCTTGTATTTCGGATATTTCTGGACGGGTCTAAAGGCGAACAAGAAGAGGAAGGAGAAGAGGAAGAAGAGAAAGTAGAAGAGCACGATATCCGCCTATACACTGAGAAAAAAATAATAGTAAAATTGAAAACAAATTATATCCATTTGAGATATGACTTTTAAATTGTACTATTATTAACAGTAGAAATAATTACTTTTCCAATATATCCTCTAATTGATACAAAAAGATAGGAATTTCTGATATATCTTTTTCTCAGTGTATAAAAAAACGGCAAAGTTTTTACCGCTGACTTTTTATAATTGGAACAATAAAATTGCACTTTTTATCATCTCTTCATCGGAGGTAAAAATCGTTTCTTTGATACGTGAATAGTGATACTTGTTCTCCATAGATAAGAGACCGTAATGTCCACTTGTACTCTGACCAAGACACTACCTTGTCTTTTGATATGTTCCCGTAAACGTTAACTTTTTAAAACCAAAACTAATGAATGTATATGAAGAATTATATTGAATAAACAAACAAAATATAGTTTCATTGTATGAGAATAATTGTCGACAAATACACAAAGAGAAGTGATGTAATAAAAGTTACTGACAATAATTTATAAATCTTGTACTCTTTAGAATATTGATTTATTAAATAAAATAAAACATATTAACGTGTTTTGTAAGTGAGTGAGTTGTATTGGAGAATATTGTCGTTTTGGTTTCAACTTTCAAACCACGCGTTAATACTTTGCAGACATTCTTGTCTCTTTATTAAAAAAAGGGGTCTACTTTTAACAACAATTAAACTGGACTATTATTATAAACAGTCCAGTTGTGTCCAAGTGCAATGTCTAGCGATAATCATCGAGCCTATGTTAGTTCGCTGTGAAAGTATTTGTAGGCACAATGGTGCTTACAAATGCTGCACTTGGGCAACACGTTCAAATTGCTAGTTGCAGGAAATTATTTATTTTACGTCCACATAATAATATTACGAGGTTAATATTACAAAAAATGTCAAAGTACACTATTGACAATGTTTTCTCGTTGTAAACTGAGAAAAATTATGTACAATATCATGACGAACGGTACCCTAATAGCACGTAATATTTATACGATATTTTATCAATATTTTTTGCTAATAAGGGTAGTTGTCGACGCCAATTTAAGTAGAAGAAATAATATGAAATGTTATATCAAATTATTATAACGCGTCACATAGCGGGAACAATGTTTGTTTACACATATATCATATTACGTTTAGTATATTGTACAAATGTATGTTATAAATTATAAACAATCGTTTTCATCGTACCGCGTCATAAAAGCTTGATATATTAAACACTACTTATATCACACGATAGATGGGATACTTTTCAAAGTATCCATAAAAGTGTATATTTAATCAATAAAATATAGACGATTATTAAATTTCTCAACAAACTGAACATAATTACTGTGATTTTTACAACCGAAACACTACCCTAATAGCGCATAATATTTATATGATATTTTATCAATAGTTTTTTAAAAACATAAAAATATGTTTTAACTATTCAAATTATTTCATTAAATAAATAATGTATTAAAATTTGTCCAAAAATTGTGTGAAAAATAAAATTATACATATAAAATATTTTATATTATTTACACGATTATTTTTATTTAAGAACAATTAAATGGTCAATTGTAATGAATTAATAATACTGTGCAAAAATAATGGTAAATGTTCACGGTGCAGAATTGAAGACAAGAGGAAAATGTGTGCAGCAATTTCAAATACTGAAAGCCAATACATTGTGCAGCATTTTAATGTTTACTAATATTCATATTATTATGGAATATATCGTATCAATAATTTTGATGTTTCGATTGATTTATTTACAACAAAGTAATAAAATAAATGATGCATTTATTCGTAATTGTTTTTCTATTTCGCGTTGATGCACACGCAGAAAGCTAAAACAGTTAATAATCCAATAAAAAATTGGATCCGAACCCCAAAAGACAATTTATGAACATTCTTATAATAAATTATGAAAGAAATACTATAATAAACATTTATTCCAATAAATCTGTACAAATTCCAATAAACTTATAGGAAAAAGTTCTTTATTTTAACATTTCTTTCATATTTTATCACAAGTATGTTCATAAATTGTCTTCTGTGGTTGCAATCCAATTTTTTATGGCAAAATTAACTCTTTATCTTCACTTGGAGCTTCACATCTTACCAACGGATTTTTCGCAAGCAACAATAGTGAAAATTGTTGAAAATTGTCCTTGCTATTGTACCAAGTAAAATATAACAAGAAAAAGAATCTGATTGGAATAGAAAGACATGTGACAAATGAGGAGCGATAAGGGAAGAAACAGGACAACGTCAAGGGAAAGGTTCAGGAAGGGTGGGAAAAATTTTTAGAGTGGAGAAAAAGAGTGTTGCGAGGTGAGACGGAACGGCGTTTGGTAAAAATGACGAAGGCAGCGTCAGGTTGGATGCTAAAAATATATATCAGGATGCATAATTGAGGGGGCTGTGGTGGCAGGCCGAAGCTTCGCATTGGCGCGCTCGTTTTGTCGCGATATTAGCATCGCGCAATCACGATTGAAATTGAATCCATTTAATGGGAAGAAGGCTGGATGGCGAGGTGGCCCTGCATCTTGTGCATCCTGGCAGGGGTCACTGCGGGTCGAAAGTTCGCTGGGACTGGCTTCTATAGATAGCTCCTACAGAGCAACAGCAGGAGCAGCATCGGCAACGGCAACGGCAGCAGCAGCAGTAGCAGCAGCAGTCCCGCCTCCTTTGACAGGTGAAATCGAATGAAATATTCAAAGCTATTCGCGCGACTGAATGTCAATCTGTCAAGCATCGGAAGCGACTCGCTTGTCTGCATGTTTGCGCCCCCCCCCCCCCTTCCCTAACGCCGACTGCGCGTTCACCCACGCAGACCAACGCAGAGCAACGCAGACCAAGGCAGTTAGTGATGCCGAGTGACGCGGAGTGACGCAGACCTGTGCAGTTAGACGCCGGGGGGCTAATGCGCGACTCCGCCAAATTAACGGAACTTTGGAATGCTTTTAAAATTTCAATAATACATGTCTGACCCATATCCACCTCACCCTTTCGGCAACGCCAAACGAATGGGGGCGCCAATGTGTCCGCCCACCGCGCGAATACTCCCGCTAATGATACAACTCAAGGCGTAAGCGCCCAGTCTTCCTCGCTTCCTACCACCTCCTTTAATCCTTCCTAATCGTCATTCGTTTATCGACGACTCTTATTGCGCTGCCACTTCAACTATATTAACACTTCATGGTACTAAACACTTTCCATACTGTCCCTAGTCTCACCTTCTTTTTTTGTTAATCATTGTATTTACAGGCCTAACGCTGGGACAAACATTTTCCAAACAATTACTCACTGATTGTTTCGCGCAATTGGCATGCGATTCAAAAAACCCACGGCAATGGACTTTGTCAGCCTCCACTGTAGCGTATTTTTTCTGCACGCACCATTTCCCTTCCACTTGTCTTCATTCTTATTCCCATAAAGATTCAAAGTCATTATGAATAATTTTACGAGCGTATTTTTTTGGTACAACAGACTAAGTCATAGGATTTTCCGTATGATAGATTAACGTTTCGACTTAATTTGTAATTATCAAAATCAAACATTTTAAGAACCACATAACTATTGTTTATTTGGTCTTCGAGTAATATATAATTAGTTATTGTGTGGTTCTATGTATGGTTATCAGTTTTCTTCAAAAATACTGATAACCAATCAAAAAAATTAATATCATCATAGGTGAGGCGAGAATCTGAAAAGTTGATTCATTTCAGTCTGTCGAGGTCCGCGCCAGCAGACCGACGAGGTAAGGCTCGCCTCAAGGGTATATTTACTCGAGTTTTGACACATCTCCAGTAATTAAATAATACTTTTTAATATCACTAAATAAACAAATAAAGTATTAATAAGAAATGTAAATAACGAGAACGAGTATTATTTTAATTTTAGTTATAAAATTGCTTGAATTTAAAAAGTGGATTTTCCAAAATAAATTCCACTTATTATTGGAATAAACCCAAATATTAACAATCAATTTTGACTCATATATAGCTCATAATAGTATTAGATGTAATGTTTATATTTATACCGTTTGTGTGATACACCAAATAATCAGTAGCTTTAACAAGAATCTCGAGTCATACCTTATATATGTGTGTAATCGTAATAAAATGTTGGGCAAAACGTTGTTTTGCCCGTGCCAAAGGCAAGAGTCTGCGGCCGTCCGAGGTGCGTACAATATTTCATGTGACAAGTGCAGGATAAGAGGTTTTTCGTGTCTGTTGAGCGAGCAATCGGTTGCCATAACGACAACTGCCATAACGAGAGTGGTAAATGGATAATTAACGCCCGCTGAATAGGATGGAAAAGCTGCGCTTACCGTGCGCCATCTAATAACTATGTGCTAACGTACATACTCTGCAATAATACATATTTAGTTATTTTAAACAATTGCCTTACCACAATATTTATGTTATATAGTAAAATGCAATATAATTATATTAATAATATTATCCTAATTCTAACAACTTTACTTTCCTTGGGGACGGAATAATAACTTTTAGGCATACGTTTATTTATTTAAAATATAATTTATAGATTTTAAATTTACAAAAAAAAAGTACAAAAATTCTAAACGCTAACTTATTATAGAAAAAGATTTTCACAAAATTAATATTATATTATATGATAGAATATTACTCGTCATAATTTAATGATGCGGTAGTTCTTCATGAACTCATTTTATGAAAAAAATAAAACAAATTGTGTGCCGGCTCTCCAAGTTTCTTCTATTTATTTACAATGTCGTAAATATGCAAAGGTATTGTCTTAATTTTGTACAGTTAATGGCAGAATCGAGCTATGAATAATGTAAAGGCATTTATTGTGGTAATTTAATTAAAATTGTAATTCGACACCACAAAAATATTGAAAAAAATATTAAATCACTGTAACATGTATGAACATGTTTGTAAGCAACAAAGCCGATATAAATATACATCAACCCTCTCGCGTCTTTAATATTGGAAAACTGAAAAATACGCTCTCTCTCTCGCTCTCTAGTCAATGTTAGAATTAAGGCCGTTTTTTTTATTATTGTATACTCCAATTTTCCCATATTAATACACTAAAATTTGTTGCACGTTAAATAAATAAATTCTTCAAATATAAATCTCATTTTTGTTTAATAAACCATTAATAATCTTATAAAATTTAAATAAATATAAAGTTTTTAATTTTATAATTAAATACCAGGAAAAAGTTAAAATTCTATTTCTTTAAGAATTTAGGTACACTCCGAAGGTGCTGGTAACACGTGAACTTGTTGAGCTTTACTTGCATTGTACACTTGTCCTGGACTGAATGGCTCCAGTTTCGGTCCAGATATCAATTCGCTCTTCCGAGATACGTCTGTAATTTTAATAAATTCACAAGCATTAATTAATAATATAATTAGCAAATGAACAATTTAATAAATGTGCATCACATAATTAAGTGTTAAACGCTACATGAGATAAAGATACCATCTTGGTCTCAAAGAACATGAAAAAATTAGTTATATTTAATTAAAGCAGTTAAATCAGGAAACACATTTGTCTGTAAATATTAATTTAGTAGACGCGTTTAAAATGCATTATTTTATAAAAAAAAAAACGTATTATAATATCTCCGCTGACAGACTCAGGACGTGAATTCACTGTAGACTCCATTCCGGTAAATGCAGTTTTCAGTAAGGATTCAACATACTATCAGGTCTACATAAAATTTCTTTACGAATTTCATTGTATAAATATATATATATATCACAATTTTATACTAAAAATTTTGACACCAACGTTATTTATCATTTGTGTTTAAATCTTCTTTATGAGGAATTTACGTCCAATTAGGTCAAACTACCTTAAGCGACTTACCATTTTTTATCTCTGTGGCTGGAATATAACGTGATAGTCTTATAATAGGCAGAGGCAAATAACCACTAGTCAATGGCATTACGTCCAATGTAACGCTTTGCTTATCATGGTCATCTTCCAGAGATATTGTATCGGCGGAGCGTCCACAGACAGCCCACATGGTCTGATCGGCAAGGACCTCGTACATGAGCTGAGGATGAGGATTGGGAGCGGGAAGCATGCGTGTCACTGTAAGACAAAGATGGCACATGCTACCTGCACGACAAAAGTCCCCGGCGCTCCCGACAGTCTCTATTTTCGACGATACTACAAATAAAGTCTGAAAAAGGTTACATATCGTAACAAAACATTTAGTCACATCATGCAAATTTGCGTGCATCAATCAGCTATTAGTCATTCCTGTGTACGCGTGTTTAATTCAACAAATGGGATCGGGCATTTTACACATCATATAATTAATCATCGCTATTTAACCTTTCACTTCATGATTCTTTATATATTATTCATTCACTGTCACGAATGCTGTTAATTAAAGTTTAATCGAAATATTTAATTATTTCTTTAATTATATCAACAATTATACTGTTGATTATAATGAGATGTATTCAGTAAATTCAAAAAGAAACATACATTTGTAATTAAACATTTTAATAATTCTCAATAAGATTCAATACAAATACTCAGAAAATATCATTAACAATACATTATTTAATATCTTTTTTCGAAAATCATTCAGACAGTAATAAAACTATAAATTTAAATATACTTAAATGAAATGTGTCAAATATCAAATCCAATTGTGTTGACAGTTAGAAAATTAACATTCATAAATAATAATTTGAATTTTAATAATAGTAACTTTATCGTTTGTCACAATTTTATAAGCTCGAGTATGAATATTTCCATCGGGAACAATTTATACTTACAACATAATCTATGATATCAAAATTGCAACGATAAACATGACTCCTTTGTTCCAATTTTTGTAATTTATTAATATGCAAAGGATCGTCGACAGACGCGTTATCCTCATCCTTTTCATTTTCATTTAAGGATACATATTTAACATGAAATTCCGTTTTAAGAGGCATCATCATGGTTTTCTCGTCTTTGCCGATTTCTAGTTCCCACATGAAGGATACGCTTGTCCCATTATGTATGATTAGTTTTTGTCCAGCTACAGGATTCAAATTGTAAAAGCGAATATCAGCTGACGAGTTTGAAGACAGTTCAGGCTGAGTTAATTGTAAAGACTGATTCGAGAGACCAGTTACAATTATTTGTATAAATTTTCTATGCTTAGCAGTGTGGAGTTTCATAATGGACATAAATGGTGGTCCAAATTGTAAGATTATATTTTCATCCGCATTCCAAGGACAATTAATGTTCAACTGAAAGATGTCTACAATATAATATCTTATAAAATTATAATTATGTTATTATGAAGCAATTATCAGTTTGAAAACTCGTAAATTTAAAAATATATCTTTGTCATTCCATAATATTCAAATGTTGCATGTTAAAGTTTAAACTAAAGAATGAAACAATATTTTAATTTTTACCTTATGTTCCATCGAGGACGAATCTTTCTTTGGTGGCAGCTCGGCAAATATAGTCAGAGGTAACTTAATTGTATGAAAGGGTTCACAAGCAGGCAACGGTAAATCTAAATCCCTAACAGACATCTTATTATCTCCCAGTATAGTCATTCCTCGAGATGTTCTTAATTTTAAAATGCTTCCTTCTGTGATTCTAACGCTTCCACTGAAAATTATTAATTCAATATTTTGAACTAAACCTGCCAAGAGGTCACCGGAACAATTTAAATTGACCGTCGGTTGAGTTTTTGCCACTTCATAACACAATCGTGGATTTAATATCGAGGATAGAAAATCAAGTTTGTCTTCGACAACAAGTGACAGCTGGCCAACCTTGTAGATTCCTGGTTGATCAACGCGTCTCGTAAGTAGAAAAGTGTTTGATCCAGGTTCCAGCATAAATTCGCCACAAGTTAATGCGTGACTGAAGTCAGTTTTTGCGTTAACCGATGATTTTCTGTGCTTAATACTATCCGAACGACGCACCAATTGTTTGATTGGTTCATCGTAAGTTGTACCAGCAGAACACAGACTCTTGTTTTCCTTATAACTCAAGTGTGAATATATCGGTACTTTAAGTAAGCTGGGATCCACTGGTTTCATGTCACTTAATGTCAGTTTGGATAGCCTGCGAAAAATGACTGAATGTACAAAAACTTAAAAATAATACGTTTATTAGTTAAATTTAAACATTCCGTAAACTACTTACAATTCCACTTGAGATTCTACGTTCTTTGAACCCTTCCGTTTGTTCGCAGAAGCAACAACTTTTGGCACGTATTCCACTGAAACCGCAGCCCTGCTACACTTGACTGCTCTTGGAAGAAGACTTCTTACTGTAACCTCGATACTAACCATACAATCTTGAACCACTTTATCCGTTAAATTGACCTGCATTGATTCAAGCAAAAAACTATCGTTGAGGTCAGTTGTGAGTGGCTCGGATTTTACCGGTAACATTTTCATATAAGCCAACATTTCATCCAAGTAACTATTTCTCACTGTTATATGTAGCACATCCATACCAGCGACAGTTGCACAAATCTTAGTGTATCTTTCCACATCGTCCATACGTTTATAACATTGAGCTAATTCTTGTCGCGTTTGCGCTACCAAATGTGACCAGCCTTCATCCAAGTAAGTTTTTAAGGCGTCTGAAAGAAAAGCCGCTGCCTTCTGATTTTCGCCGAGTTCGCCATAAAACCGTGCAAGTTCTTTGCCAATTAAACGCGCTGATCGAATTCGACCGACGTGCTTATACGTTCCCATTGCTAGTTCTGCGTGCTCTAGATATTGCTTTTGAAAGGCATCCTTCGATGACAGCGCCTCTTTCAATTTGTCCGTAGGAGTCGAGGTGTCCGTATCTTGCAACTCAGAATCTCCCATTCCAGCAATCAGATAAACTACGGTATGAAGTTGCTCGCTGCTGGGCTCGCAGCCGGGCATAAGGCCGCATAACTTACCTAATTTTCCTAACTGAATTTAACCAGAAAAGTTTTCGTATAAAAATCGTTTGTTCATTACGAGTTTTAAGTTTAAAATTGTACACGATTATATTATCTAATCATTTATTTACATTTTAAGTACTTTTTATTCGATGAATGTAAAATTAATATTAAATTTAAAACGCGCGCGCGTGTGTGTATACGTGTATGAAATACCTTATCTCTTGCAAGAGCCCACAAGCTAGCAGTATGCAATGAACATAAATCCTGCTGTTCATTATTATCTATATTAGAAGATGACAACTGACATGCGTGTAAAACTTCTAAACAACAAAGAAAAGCCCAACATTCAACTGAGCCTTCCGGTTTTTCAACTTCTAACATTCTTATTTCACTTAAAGTGTTATGTACAAATGATAAACAGCGTTGTGCAACCTGTTAAATAAATTAATGATATTATGTATTATATTACACAGTTTTTTTTTCCTTATTTTCAATTTTAAAAGTTTTAATATAAATGCCATGTAAAAAAAGGAAATTTACCTCCCAAGGTTTATTTAGTGATAGCAACATCGCACATTGTCTACTAAACAAATAACTCCTCAAATCCAGCAATGATGCTTTACATTCAGCCAATAATAATCTTAAATTATTGTCGACTGTGTTGGTCAAAACAACTCCTGCCCAACTATTTAATTGATTTTGGAACGATGACAACCACGATGGAGAATCTGAACAATAAAATTATAAAATTGTATAAAATTGATCAATTTCTTGTTAATTGTGCAAATGCAAAAGCAACAATTATTAGTGCTACTACAAGTTATAGAAGCATTTGTTTATTGTTTATACAATAAAAAATATAACTTAATTCCCTAGTTAAATAATAGTATATTAATATTTAGGAAATTAAGTTGGTAATATGAGTCAGAGACAAATGAATATGAAAATTGTTATTACCAAGATATTGCGAAACATACCTCCAATTGTAGAATTAAGCACAAATTGGGTAAATAAAGCATCCAATTCATCATATTGTACTAATGCTTCATCGCAAAGTCCCAACATTTCTAACACAAAAGCTAGTTCTTCCTGAGACAATTAAATAAAAAATATACATTATTAATTTATATACATCCATATATACTAAGGTATTATCTTGTCAATTGTCAATAACATAATTACCACAATCTATATTTAATAATAGACTATTTATAATATACCTGTAATAAAAAATAATGGCAAAAATTCCAGCCAGGTTGATTTCGCCTTTCTCGCTGCTCGCGTATCAACTCTTCAAATTTTAGCAATGTTTTATCATAAGCAGCAAGAGTTAAATATCTTACTCTAGCCACTAAACCTCGCCAAGATTCTGCCGAACGAGATTCTGACTTTATAGGATTTATAACTGATATGCATCTGTAAAAAACGATTTAATTTATATAGCTATATTTATTGTCATTGCCTTTTCATATTTTTTCATTATCAAGTACAGTAAATAAAAGCAATTTTTAATGCAATTCTTTTTCAATGTATGAGTTAATATTATGTAGGAAATTGTTTGATAAATTTATCCTTTCTACCATCATACCTGTCTGCATGTTTTGATGCAAAATCGCTACGCAATTTGTCTAAAACTGTTGTTCTAGGTAGTAATTTGTTGCTTTTTTTAACGTCATATGTTTCTACCAAAACTATCATCCAGTCTTGTATATTGAATTTTTCTAAAACTCTAAGCCATTTTTGTATCTTTTCTTTAAGTGTCGTTTTATAAACATCAACATCCTGTAACCAATATTTATCTGTTAACTGTTAAATAATTTCAGAGGTGACATCGATACTCTGTGCAATAAACATCAGTTTAATTATTTTCTGTTAAGGCTTATAGTTACTGTATATAATATACATATAAGTTACTGATACACAATATGTATATACATATATATATTAATTTCCTATATTAATTTCCATATTTCTATTAATTATAAATCCAAATTTATTTATAACAAAAAATTTGAAAATAATTGTTGAGTTAGTTATAAACATGAATGTATATAAAGCATAAATAGTTATCTATATATAGCTTAACTGAATATTAAATATGGTTGCTTTTCTAAAACATGACTTAATAATTACGATCACGTACTGAGCAGTCACTCCAATAAATATGAAATATTGGTCTTTTGATGAGATGACAATCTTTATTGGTTGAAAAGATATCTTGTGAAAAAGGAATAAATTTTGTACGAAGTTGAACTTGCTTGATAGGCCTACTGTATGATCTCCGCCATTCCACCATCTCCAATGGAATAGCCTTGATTAGATTAAGCTCCAGAGATTTAAATAATGCTTCATCACCAGTATCTAAAATATTATTTTATAATGAATACTACAAATATATACTTTTAAGTATAAAAAAAGACATTTATACATTAATTATATCATTATACATAATTATATATAAAAAAATAAAAAAATTAAATGATTTTTTACTCGTCTTGCGTATAAAAAAATTTAGTTATTTTATTTTAAACAACAAATTTATTTTACTTCAAATATTGTTTATTTAAAATTTTAACTTTAAATTTTCTAGATCATCAAAATGATAATCCAAATCAAATATATATTTTGGTATATCAACATTTTTATATCGAAGTCAAATTTTATAATATTCTTTTACTATTGATTAAAAATTTGTCTCTGAAATGCATAATTGCAGTAATACTTTCCGAATGACATAACAAGCAAAATATTGTCTAATTAAAACTGCTATATTATGTTATTTTACTGTTATTATTTTACTTTGTTCTTTATATGCAATAAAAATAAATCCTAATATATCTACAAAATATTTTTTACTTGTAATACAAATTGTATTGTCTATTATTGAAGTTTTGTAAAAATTCATAGCTGATTTGATATTTTCATTATTAATAACAGTAAAAAAATAATAGATGTTCCAATGAAATACATAAGACATTATTTTGAATTAATTGCAATTTAGAAATTTAATCATTCAATCAAGAATTTACATCAATTAACTTAACTTGTAGTATTATTTCATAAAGGAAAATGTGTTTATTTTTAAATTATACAGATCAATTTTTTTTGGGCAAATATATAAGAAAGAAAAGGAGATAAATTCTATGCCAATGTTAAATCTAGCAAGAATAATAAAAAGAAAAATAATGGAACATTATCTCTTGTAAAAGTTAAATGAAGATAATTGAAATAAAATATATTCCAAGAGTGACACTTGCAGGTAATTAATGTTGAACAGTCCATGGGTGAACATGGTTTGAATTCATTAGCAGATGGCAATCCTCCATTGCAACTCATCTCCAAGCTTCACTGAAAATTTTTCAGAATTTCTTATACAAAACCATATGATATAATGTTGAATAATTGTAACGAAAATATCGATATTTTCGTCATTATTTATGTCTGTGTCATTATGGCACGAGTCAATTAAAATATGACGTACACTTAACAAAGTAATTCTTTATTTCACTATAATTCTCGTTAAAAGCACAACTATCATTCACATTTACATTAAATGAAATGTACGTGATTGGACAAATGATTCGGTTGAATAGCTTCCACTATGGACAATATTATTTTTTACATGACAAGCACCATGCTCGAGGTTGGAATTTCTGTATCGACATGCTGTTCTCACACGAATGACAGCAGGGACAGCAGCACGAATATTCCTACTGATGTACTGATACCGCGATAAGGGGGAGGGGGGATTTATACAAAAGATCGTGAATTCATTCGCGCGAAGTTATGGCAACACTGCTCTTTGTTGTACGCAATTGATACAAAAAAGACAGCGTTGCCGGACTTTCGCGCGAATGCGTTCTTAAACACACAATTTTTACATTAATTAATTCAATTCAATTAATTAATTTGAAATAACTAACTTATTTAATTAATTAAATGTTAATTAATTATATAATTAATATAATTCATAGTTAATAAAGTTTACCTTAAGGTGATGTTAAAGGTCTGCTGTAACTGAGATGGTGTCTTTTTAATTTAAAATAATACTAACAATTGTTTTGTAAAATAATGACTGGACAGTCCTTCTTTACCACCGGGAGAATGTTAATATCTATAAAATCATAATTATTGAAAACAACTAATGAAAAGCGGTGTGAATTCAGATTTTTTACCGACATTTTGTGATATTTAAAACTAGTTTACACCGCTTTTTACATGGTTTCAATATGACATTGGAATCGCGTCGAAGTGACTTTAAGCAGAGATTCGTTAGATTTTAATTTGATTTGTCTTTCTGTTCACGCAAATGAAAAATAGTCAATTTTTTAACTATTTACAACTTTTTTTGTTGTTGCAATTTATCAAAGCTTATTTAGAAATCATAAATGTAATTCAAATTCCTTATTTTTTTTTTTTTACACAAAATCATACTTCATTCATTGGAGTAACCCTTTCATAGTGAACTGTAGGGAGTTTTGTTGCAAAGCTTTTTCATTACTTGTTACATTGGATGCTTACGGGAGCGCCTGATTCCGCGATTGATTCCGGAATCATGTGTTCTAAAACTCATGTAGTTTCATATTAATGAAGACGGATTTTTTTTATTCAACGATTTATCTGCTTTCAAACAATATT
>JABFPN010001995.1:0-24773 GCA_022817305.1 Leptoteleia sp. ZL-2020 | reverse complement strand
AGTCGATCCATTGCGGCAACATGTGTGGCTTATTGTGGCCAAGACTGTGGGCTCCCGCATGCCACAGTCTTAGCCACAGTGCTGCCATAGACTCTGCCACAATGTTTTTTCCACGCGGGTATATACATGGTTATCATAAAAATACACAATTATGCATCATTTTTTAAATGGATTTACAGTATTATATCTATATTTATTAGTATCAACATTTTTATGATGACTGTCGTAATTTTTCCAGAATTCTTATAATATTGAATTATAAAGTTGCACTATACTGAATATTATTAAACAATTTACATAAACTGCTACTTTATAACAATCGTAAACATTTATATTAAATTTTTTCATATTAATATCGATTAAGTATGATAAAGATTGCAGTATATTTTTTGATTAACATATAACTTGAAATATCGAAATTTTTGTTTGCTCCTTTCTACTTTGAAGTGTTCAAATTTAAAAAAAAAAGATTATTTAAAGCTATCATCTGACACCAAGATCTTATAAATCATTAGCGGGTTTTGAAAGAGTGTATTGTTTGACCAAAATAGCCGTAGCTTAATTCATCAAAACCGGAATAAATTACATTTCAACTTATACATTTAATCTGGAATGATGAATAACTGATTTCATAATTTTTCAACGTCTGGAAAGTGAAAATTAAAAAAAATGTTTAGATTAATTCGAGTATAACAGATTAACAAATTATCAATGAAATTAAACTGATTTTGAATTAATTAAAAACAATTTCATTTTCATATCAAACCAAGTACGTATAATTTATAAGTAGTAATGAATATGATTCAAATAGAACAATAAATGTGATCATAATCTCAATTCTGTTGATGTCTTACAAATGTAATTTCGAAACAAGTATGAATTAATTGATTTATCAAACAAAATCTTAATCGTAGTTTATATTTGCATCCATCTAGCAAAGGGTGAATGAGAATTCGGAATGCATCGGATTTTTTTTCACATAATTGAGTTGTTCTAACTTATTGTCAGTAGTTCTGAATGTTTTAAGAATCATTAGGGCGTCATTAATCTTGCTCTAAATCGATTCAGAAAACTTATGCATCATTATTCCCGTATGAATTTACAAACCGTTATCTTAAGTTTACATGGAAGAATGACTTGGCGCGTAAAAGGATTTGATAATTTTCTATGTGTGAGTTATCGTGGTGCAATCTACACAATGTCGTTACTTACAAAGATATAAGTCAGTCTGAACAAATGTGCATTTACTGAATACGACTTTATTAACTATTGAATATACAGGTGGCTGTTCAAAAATAAATTTACATAACAATGTAAAGTTTTAGCTGCCATATTTTTATCATAATAATAAATTATTTTCTACATTTTATTTATTCTTTTTGTTGTCAATTTCTTAATATTTTCAAATATATGAACTTGTGTGACATTCTTAGTGGAACAACATTAATTTTCATATTGTGATGAATGAAAACAATTTTATAACATATATTATTTAAATTACAACACATTAAATATGTGCTAATATTTTGATGATAATTAAATATACCAAAATTTATTATTTTATACAAAATTGTACAAGTAGGAAATTTATTGCTACTTTATTTTAACATATGTTTCTGGATATCAGCTTCCATGCAAAGTAAAATTTTGATGTGAGAAATTAAGGGAAGGTTCCATTTTCCTTTGAACATCTGGATCCAAAGATGTTGCTACCAGATTCTTTCAAAATTACGCAACTGTAAAATTACCAGACGTCTTTGTTCTGGATGAAATTTGCATGGTTCTTAGTACGAACACATATGTTGCCATGCGGCTTTAAATTTTCTTTCTAAACTGGAGCAATTTATGACTCTTAGTAAACGCCACAATATTCGACTCAACCGTCGTCAGCAGTCTATTTTTCGTTTCGACTTTTACCGCATTTTACCCACATTATTTTAAATTCTGTATTATATTATATACAAGAAGTAAGAATTCTTACTTAAACATATGTAAAAGCAATAATGTTTTTTTTACGACAGATATTACAATAACAAAATATGTGTAATATATGCTATAAGAAAGTTTAATTTCAATTTTTGTTATTCGACTTTCCATTATTTAATAAACATCCTTTAATATACTCAGCTCAGATTATTACTTGCAAATATCTTTATTAGACGTAACACGTAAAGTTAATGAAGTGATTAATTGAAGAAATAATTCATGAGAGGTCATTTAATTGTAATTAATATAAAAAATAGACGCTCATTATTATCCATCACTAACTTGTCATAGATCATTAGAACAAAAATCAAATAAAATTAATACCAATATATATATATATATATATAACATTAAGAATAATAAATAAGAAATCTTTTCTAGTTAATTATTCATTTCTAGAAATTATTCTTTCAAGAGTGATATAAATACAATATATAACACACATAAGTCGACATTAATTCATATTAATGCCATACTTTTCATTAAATTAGTTAATATGGAGAATAACTTATTGTTCTATTAAGAATTGATGACTTACAACGATAATGAATAGGAGGATTTAAATAATAGGAGATTTATCAGTGTATAGATTTTGTGTAATTTGATGAAAAAATGTATCTAAGGAGTATGTTTAATAATGATGGATGTTCAGAATTTTCATTTAATTAAAGTGAGAAAAAAATATTAAATTATTGTCTTAAAAACTTAATGTAAAGTTTTTTTTCTACTTTGCGAACATGACTTTATATTAAGATTCAAACACTGTAATATTTAAATTTTTAACTGAAAATGATGACTGAAATAAATATTATTTATGTATAATATATAATATAATTTAAATATGTGTTTATATTTATATTAAATACAATATTTTATATTTTATATTATACATTCTCTTTATCTTAATTTAACAAGGAATCAGTTTTCTTTTCTTTTTATTTTTAAATTTTACAAGATGGTTAATCTTTATTTTTTAGGAATTTTTCTTTTTTACATTACCATAAATAATTCTTTCACCCTTGAATTTACATGGATGCGAAACATTATATTATCTAAATATATAGTTTTATGTCAGGGTTCTCGAATATGACATATACTTTGCGAGAAAATTACTACTCTAAAATGTTGTGAATGTCAATAAATGTATAATTTTAAAACCCAAAATTTCCAATGTAATTACATATTGTATATTAAGTCCACACATTGAAAATCATTTCATTTATTTACTGCCCGATGGCAGGTTATTTATCATTCAAATCAAATCATAATTTTAAATTTCATATTAAAAATTCACTTGCTTTATAAGTATTTTCTTATTTTTCTATAACGCTGTCTACAGTAAATTTAGTTTATATAATTAAATTTTACAATGAAAAAATTAATGAAATTTCTACAATAATACTGTCAACTCATGCTTAAACTGAATTTTTCAAAAACATTCTACAAAACTACACCGCATGCAAGTCAAGAATACTCACGTTATCAGCAATCATCTTCGGTTAGCACCAGTCGTCCGTACCGCTTGAAATGATTAAAATTAGGTTTAAATCTACAGTAAAATTCGAACTACGAATTCCTCATCGATTATTTTATTAACAAAACCAGCATCGAATACATAAAGTCTTAATTATTTACGAAAAAACCCGACGGTTCACTCGACGTTCAAGTGTCTTTCATTTTGCGTACCACGTGTTGGAATCGGCAACTAGATGCGCGGCCAATGCTCGGTAATGGCGCTAAAATTAACAAATAAAATCGCGCGGAAGGCAGGCGATCGGCGGGACACGCGATATCGCGGAAAATCGATCCAAAACGGTGAGAAATTAGTTGACGATCACGCCGATAAGGTGGCAGCACCTCGCCGCTGTTTCGCGGCACACATCAATGGCCGCATTTTTTTGACCAGATTAGGCTAATGCGTTGAGATATGGTCCAACGAATAGGAGTGCGATGCCAGCATGACAGGGGCGGTCCGTACCCTGGAAACGCCGTGCCCTGGGCCACATTCTCGACGTTAACTAAGTGCTGGGTGGAGCCCCGTCTAGGCACTACCTACTCCATGGAACCATCATCCTGCCGATGTCACGGACCAGGAGCCTAATGGCCGCCACTTTCTCTTCAACTGTCTCGCTTTAACACTCAAAACACCGCCGATTTTCAAAAAAATATATTTAATTACTCCAAACAGTGCTCACCGTTTTTGTCGCGGCTCAATCAAGCGGTACACCGGGTCAAGCGGCTCGTCCAAAAATGTTCAACTTCACGGCCGACGGATGTTGCGCGGTTGTCAAAATTGACACCAGAAACTGCAATAAAGCACAATGAAATGCGATTAATATTGTGTAACATTAATGGTAATGATAAAATTAAATTTCAATAATAATGATGCGTTGTATAACGGAGATAATAATTTGTAATGTATTAATACCTTATAAAGTGTTGTAATGCATTTATGATATGATGATTTAATTATGTAAAATGGAATGTAAGTATTATGCATGAGTGTAAGTTCAACAGTTTCTTTCATTCCTTTTGTTTTGACTATTTTATTAATTCTTTAAATAACAGCATATTTCACTTCGCGTCAGTTTAATAATATCATTAAAGTAATGTCGATCAACTTTTAGTATCGTTCCTTTTAATGTTTCAATTCATCATTGTTATATTAAAATGATTAATTGTGATAATAAGACATAATTGTTTCAAATTATCAGAATTATTTAAGTCGAAAAATATTTAATTGGAATTTAAAACTGGTGTAATATTTGAAAAGACATTGCAATGTTATATTTTGTACAAATATAATTTGGTCATATTTTTTTATTAGATATAGTTATGTTATATGAGATACTCAGATAAGAATCTTTTTATTAAACAACTTATTAATTGAATTTAAACAAAATAACTCCAATGTGTTCGCAGAATTATAAGTTGCATCACTAATAAATTAGTTTTTATAGGTAATTTGTCTTGAGCCTAATATAGTACTGAAATTTTTGGTCGTTTTTCAACGAACGTGGGTCAGATTTGCGGCATATATACAAATGGTTGACACGTGTTTTAATCTAAAAGCCAAGCAAACATAAACGCGGCATAATTCACTGTATGGTGGTCCTCAAACTCAAGTCTCCGGGGCACAAGATTGAATTCTAACTTTTATTACTTTTCCCAAAGAATCGCGCCTCACCCCGTGCTGCACTTTGATCTCAAAAGCCCTTTTTAACTACATTATATCTATCCATAGCACGCGCGATTCTCCGCTGCTTTTCAATTTTGTCCTCTCTTGCCGGCGCGAGGACCGAGAGTCATAAATCCGGAAGTCTTCTTTTTTGTTCAATTCAACATTTTACAATATGGACTGCGAATGTGAGAATCTCATTGGTACGAGGAAGGGACCTTTTGCCTTTGGGAATATACCGGCCAAGTGTCATCGGAGTTCTCCGCTAATTGCCTCAGTGTTTTGTTTTCCCTTCCTTTTGGCATTTACATGCCCCCTGCAAGCTTTTGCATTTAAGGGGTAACTTACCGCAAAAATGTGAAACTCCCACAAATAAGCAGATTTTAGATTCAGTTTATTCCGAACTTGTATTGAAATTTGGTTCTTGTTTATAATACCTTTATTACGCTTCACTGGTATCGACATCTAAAGGTGGAATTTATTCGAAAAAAATACAATACCTTTAGGCGCTTTTGAGATATAAATTGTGATGCTTTTTCGAAATTTATTGGTTTGATATAATATTTTATGCAATATACGATAAAGTTGTTTATAATAATATTGGGAATATGTTTGAGAATTGAGAAATGTATATAATTATGTTAAATATTAAATTTGATTATACGTTGAACGGAATAATAATTTTATAAATATCACAAAAGATATCGTGATAATAAAAAAAGTATAACATAATTTATAAAAGTTTCTCCTTCTCATAAGGTTCCAGGTTTTATTTTGCTTTAATTGAAAAGTTTTTATTTTAGTTATAAAATGAGTGGCTGTACCACTTTGAAGATAAATAAGTTTATAAAATAAAGTATATATTAATTTTTTTATATAAATTTATGAGCTAAATATATATATTTCGTCCACGTAAATTAATAACTAAGTATAATTATATTTAAGAAATTGTCTTTTATTAATTCAAAAATAATAATCATAAAAATGATTTTTAGTATTTGTAACTTAAAAATTATTATATAATTATTACTAATTTATTTCAATGACATTCTCTAATTAAACATATTATTCGCACATGTAAAAATGATTTATCTCTCAGGTTTTCATTCGTTGGAAATACGATCAATTTTCGAAAAACAAATTTTAATTTCAACACCTTGAACATTTCATGTATTTTAGAAACTACACACACAACAAAACGAAACATTTTTATCAAGACAATTTCAATTAACCCAATTCAAATACCCCGACAAATCATGTACAAAGTAATTGTTAATAACATTAACACGCGCGTCTTTATTTGAAAATACAGAAGCGACCTGGGAACGAGTCCGCAGTAACAATAAAGTCTCGGCCGACGAAAGATAGCGGCGGGCCAAAATTAAAAAAAAAAAAAAAAGAAAAGAATGATATTCCATCCGCGGGTAACGATGAATGGCAAGAGTTCCATAAAACTTGCGATGCTGGAGACGCCAACATTGATTGCGAGAGAGACGCCGGCGTTGTGCAGCGGTGTTACAGGTTTGCGGACGAGAGATAGCGGCTGGCTCGGCGAGGGTGGACTCGAGGAACGGCGGGTGAGGCAGGGGGCAATGCTGATATTATTGATTTATGTGCCGTTCCACGTTACCTATACAACGCTCTTTCCAATGCCGCCGTATGATCCGCTCCAAGTGCACCACCTACCTTTTGACAATATTTAATCAAATTCCAACATTCGGACAATATTTAATCGAAATCCCGATACTTTCCAATCCCAACCGAGCCCGTTCCTCGCGCGTAAAGAAAAGCAATTCGCGGCGAGAAATTTCCCGCGAAATTTACCTCGCGAAATTTGAATGGTACCAGTTCAATTTTTTTTGCGCGCGGCCTCGACGCTTTCCCGGTTTCGGAAAATTGTTTCCCGTTGGAGCGGTAAAATATCGCGTTTTCGAGGCGGGATGATAAATTCCAAAATTGCGATTAATTATTGTAGTAGATAATTGGATGCCTTTCAGCGGCACGAATTCTCTCCCTCGGCGGAATTTCATAACAAGTATATAGTATCTAACGACGAGGGGGGGTTGATTCGAGCATTCAATTATGTTCGATATGAATAGAATTACACGAAACAATCGAGAGCAATTGTCGGTAGGAAAGGGTCAAAATCCGCCGCCGAGCGGGGAAGATGATGCCGGAGAAGAGGGGTGGCGAAGGCGGGGCGGCAACGGTCGGAGGGGCGGCGGGGAAGGGGGTTGCCACTGGACAAGCCCGAAAATTGATGCCTTCTGTACGCAAAATAGCGGAACGCAAACAGTGGAAATCGACACGCAAACCCATCGCCTAGGATTCTATGGCGATTTCAGCACACCTACTCGAACGGTATCGGCCGCCATAAAAGCAGTTAACACTCTATTAATACTAACGACGCTCATACATAACGCCGTTCAGCATAACTCGACTCTCCCGCAATTTATGATCTGTTAATAGGGGTTACTTTGTGGTTCTCTCGTGCCCCGTCTCTTTCCCACTCCTTGCCCGTCGCCGAAGTCGTCCCTGTCCCTCGTCGCAGACAGTGCCAGGTAGTCGCGACGCGCGTTTTACGAGTGTCACCGCGCCAACCCTATATATTCTTGGCCTCTCTCTTTTAGTTTATAACGTGTAATCTTTTCACTCGCGAGGGCAGATTCCTGCATTTTAAGAGTTCCCAAATCTTTCAGGAAAGCGGGCTATCTCTCTTACGGGATACCCCTGATACATACTTTAGATATGATTTTGGATGTGTTCTAGATGCGACGATAATTTGTACAAATTTTTTATGCTAATTCCCCCGGAATTCCCCGATGGACTTTCGAATCGATATTTCGATCCCGATGATTGCTCGTAATTCGAGCGAAATAACAATTGAAGGCGGCTCTCATTATTTTGCCGTTAATATTCAGGGCTGCTTTTAAATTGCGCGCCGTCTTTTGGCAAGCAAACCTCCGCTTTCGGTGTGACAGTCCTTTTTTATATTATGCTAATAATGTCACGATAATTGGTCTAAAAACATATTCAAAAACGAGTTCTTCTGTTGCACCGTTTTTTTTTTTTCTTTTTTTTGCCGGTAATTTCCGTACAACATCGCCAAAGCTGCGCTGTACGGAGTTAACATGCAAACACCATAGAAGGAACATAAATCGTATCCGAGGCACTACCTTGTTTGCTTCTGGCGTAATAATATGCTTTTTTCGATGTATGTAAGGAGAGAGAGAGAGAGGGAGAGGGAGAGAGAGAGAAAGGAGAGGGAGGGGAGGAAGAAAAAAAGAGTAAAAGGCGGCGTCTCTTGTCTTATTTGATGACGGGGCACTTGCGCGGAGAAAAAAGTAATTATATACGGAGAGGAGGAATTTATCGTTGGAAGATGAAAGAAAATTCGTTTACTCCAGTCGGCGCGCTTGCCCAACAAAAAATATTATAAAATGTGAAAGTTCAGAGTTTTGAGAAGGAATTAATCTCGGGACGGCTGTTCTTAACCGATTCCGAAACTTATGAAACTCGGTATATTGATTAAGGTAATTACGGTTATCGTTTGCGCGTTAATCGTGCAGTCTTTCTTGGGCTTTTCGGTTCCTCTTCCATTTTTTTTTTTCTTTCTTTTGCGCCATTGATCGGTATTCGAAAGGCACCAACGCCAGGCGTTCAATTGATTTGAATTAATTCGACAGCGATTTGGAACGTAAATTTGCATAATAGTCGTGGCTTTAAAACAATAAAGTTGACTTAGCGAGCGCGGCAAAAGTTTTTTCCTCGCAATATATATTTGTACATACACACGTACATATATATATATATATATATTTATACGCACACATATATATATATATATGTATATATATAGGACGAGTGGAAACGCAGAGTCGAATAATTGAAGATAACAGGTGGAAGCGTGTGTAATCTGGCAGGAAATACGAGTAAACACGAAAGTCAGGGGCTCACCGTTTCTGAAGTGCAGCAGCGAGAGCGGTCGAGTGCCAAAGTTCATCGCCGGATCCTGCCCTCATCGCGGCTAAAGGAGACGCGGCAAGGCCGGTAAAGTGATAAAGCGGCCATAAATTGCGAGCGCCATCCAAACCCTGCTCCCCGTCTATCTCCCGTCTTTCCTCTCTTCCTCTCTCCTAACTCGATTTCTCTGTCACACCTCCGCACGAGTGACCCATCTGCAGCCGCGATGCACCTGCAACAAGCTTCTTCGGAATAGATTAGCACTCGTTCGTGGATCCGAATGCAGGTCAATCCAATCCCAAGACATTGCACTCTAATATCATGGGAACGAATTGAGCCACGAAGAATTACCGTTCGAATTGTTCCGAACAAACTTTGATTATATACTTCTACCCCCGATTTTTCTTTTAAAATCCATCCATTTTAAAACGTTTCGTTATATTCGAAAATGCATCATATTCAACCATTCGCGCAATTCTGAGCTAACAATTTGAAGGTATAAATGAAATGTTAAAAATGATTGTCGAATATTTGAATAATTTAGATGTTTAAACAGCTATTTGATTTTTTTCCTTCGTAACCTGAAAACATGAAAATAGACCCGTATTAGTTAACTAACAGATGTGTCTTAGTTATCAGAGTATATCTATGAGTTAACTAATATTATTCTGTTTTTATGCTTTCAAGTTAAGAAAGAGAATGTTAATAATCAAGTAAATAATATAAATATACAATTATCCTTAATGTTCGAACAAGTTCATTGGCAGGCCTAATTATCTGTATTTGTAATTTATCTTCAGTGAAAAACGAACATCATTCACTTAAGTGGTCATTTAATATTTAATATATAATTAAAGGGGTCAGTTTTCTTTTTAAAATTATCA
Source organism: Leptoteleia sp. ZL-2020 (assembly GCA_022817305.1). NCBI lineage: Eukaryota > Metazoa > Arthropoda > Insecta > Hymenoptera > Scelionidae > Leptoteleia > Leptoteleia sp. ZL-2020. Next base: position 14,762 of record JABFPN010001995.1, on the reverse strand, counting down.
TTTAAATTTATTTGTCCTTTACCTTGAATCCGTGTTGATTCAAGATTTTCGATCTTGACAGAATAATAGTTCCTTAAAAGTTTGCGCAAAAGTAATAAAGTATGTCAGACTGATGTTCGTTCTTATTTTCCGAAACTTGTACGAAAACCTTGTCGTTAATGTCGTCATTGAACGAGGGAATTCAGCAATATTCAAAATTTACAAAATTGTGCAGTGTCTGCACAAATGACCTTACCTTTTAATTTATGCAAATTTCGTGCGATTCCGATCAGCAAAATGGGTCCACGAACGCTGGGAGCCGGTTTCTCTCGTTCTGGTTGAGTCAAGAGTAGCTTGAGAGCAGACACCTGTTATAAGCATTGGCTCGATCGAGCCGATTCACTCAGCGTCTTTAATAAAGATAATATCGAACGTAATGAGAGATGCCAAGTGCGACGAACTGCCTCGACGTCATCCAATGTACCGAAGGTGCTGACCATAACTAAAACCTTCCTGCCTTTTGGCAGTGCATCAATTGCAGTAATTGACTATTTGAAAACAAATATACGTTGCTTTAAAAACACCGAAACGCCTCTTCAATGTGCAGTGTAATCTTTCAAATTGCTCAATGACATTTTTTTTACGTCTCAATTATTTTTGATTCCCAAGAATACGCGCAAAGATGTATAACACGTTTGATACGACGAAGGAACCTGACATAACTGAAAAGGACCAACTACAAATTCCTGTGTTTATTCGTAAATACTACTTATTTTGTATTTATCATCGTTCACGTATGTACCGATAAAGGCTGTCACTTTTTGAAACAAACATGTTACACGTAATTGGCGAAACTTTCGGTTTTGAGTAATTAAATGTTTTAATGACCGTATTTTGAAGTATAAACAACATTAATATATTTGTAATGTAAATAGAGTAATTATTGAAGTTATTAAATTACTATTAGTTTATGATAGTGTCTCAATGAATTTTTTTATGTTTGTATAATACTAGTTCAAAACATAGTAAATAAAGCGTGAAGGAGATAAACAAGAAATAATTTAATTTCGGCATTAAATAAAGAAGGTCGTTAAATTTTTGTATACATTTATAATTACTAACAAATAAACAAAAAATGAATTTTGAAATAATACTTTTTTGTGAAGAAATATATATTCACATATAAAATGTAACAGTAAAAGTTATACTAAACTTTTTCCTTGCATAACGAATACTACATTAAGAAGAGTATTTAGTGTAATTTAATATTCAAGATATGTCGAGTTTAAATAAATTATAATTGCTTATAACACTAACAATACAAAAATTCTCAAGATGTTTATTTTATGAAGTGTGTGATCCCATTGCACAAGGCTTGAGTTAAAAAATTTGTTTGTTTTAAATATTTCTCTTTTTACACATGAATTACTTATAAAATATATCATTTGATTATTGTGATTAATACATTTTAATTTTTAAATTCCATTCAACACTACATCACGTATCAAATTAACATATTTATAATAACTAAGGATATCTCTTTATCATCCAGAAAGTTAGCACAAAAGCTTCCAAGAGAAGAAAATGCAATTGCATTATTAATTAATCGAACTTATCAACCTCATATCATAATTCATGGGATTCTCCTTTCTCTTCAATTACATAATCGATTCATAAATGACATTAAATAACAAATGTCTGGTAGCAGAAAAAAAATAACCGGGAAAAGAGAAGGCAAAAAATATTAATCGATAACTCAAGAAACGAAAGCCATCAATCGCCACGGTCTATACTCGTTTGAGAGAGCGGACTTGATGAACTATCTAATATAATAAAGACATTTTTCTAAAATCGAAACATCTCATCCCGTTGGATTGGAAGAGACGTGTACATAATGACGGATGGTCGATTACCGTTGAGAATGCCGCGAATGCCGTCAATGAAGTCACGTCAAAGCCAGACGAAACGGTCTGATGAAGACGTATGGGCGAAAATCCGGGTTGCATAGGCGTAGGCGTCTTACAAAAATTTCAGAAGGCGATCGCCACACTGACGTACCTAGCGAGAGTAGGCACGGTTGTTCGGGCGCTGCAGGGGCGAACAGACAGAAAAGCCAATAAATCATCCCGTCACGAGCCATGAGCCAAGGCGGAGCCTCTCGTTTCGTATTAGCCAATAATAATCCTCTCTGAGGTGGAGGCCATCTTGGATTATACAATGGTTCCTTCCGCCGCAATACGTACGAATGCAAACTTCGAGTACCGGGCACCCCTTGCATGATGGACCCCCCAGGGACGTACGCCACTTGTTCACAATTTTCGCGAATTCAATGCGAACCTAAGCCTCACTCGACTGACCCCAAATTGGGTCACGTGGCTCTGTCATTTCTCACAAACAAACGATGACTTATGCTTCCACGGCTTTGTTGTTCTTACATCTCTTCCTTTTCTTATTACCACTTTTTTTTCTTGCATTGTTATTATTATTATATTTTCTTTCGTGATTAATTGTAAAAAGTATTTAATTCGATTGTTCATTTAACTTTTCCCAGCTTCAAAGAAATCAAGGTACTTAGTTTGATTTCCTCGAAGCTGCGTTTTATAATTAATTCGAGCATAATTAAAGAGTTAATTATTCAATTTTGTTGGCACGTTTTGGGTAAAGATTTAATATCAAACACTTGGTGGAAATAGATAGTGTCATGACGTATCTGGAAGAAATCATTAATTTGATATGAGCGTCACCACCAGATGGAGTCACTGCACGGTATATACATTATGAAATGAGCAATCGAATTATACAACAATTATTTATCGGCACATTTAGGATCACAATGTTAATGATTATTCGATCGTGTCTAAAAAGTAATAACCAAATTTTGTATAACAAAAAAACAATAATAGTAAATGATAAATAAAATGGTAAAATTTGAAACATAAAATAAAAGTTAATATTTAACGTTAAACATATTAACATTGTGGGCATTAATTATCAAACGTATTCGACGGTAAAATAAATTGTTCGTAAATAAAGAAAGCGGAACAAGCGCGTTTGAGAAGTAATGCTTATTTAACGCCATTCAATAAAACAGAAGAGTATTCACGGGTAAAATTATACCACATAAGTAGCTAGTTTTGAAAACTTTATATATAAATTATGTACGATAGAGGCGCGTTTGTCATTTCTAGAAGCATTACGCCAAAGTTCAACTCAAACAGCGGCGAAAACTTTTGAATAAAAGATGACAGATTTGTTTTTCATATTCAACCACATTTTATTTCTTGTTTTGAAACACAGTTATTATAATTAATATCATTATTATTATTAATATGGACAGACTCTTATATATATAATACAATACGGTTTAGACTCGCCGACGTAATAGCAGGTAATACTATTATCATTATCCATTGCCGCCATCGTACGCGTAATACATAATCGATTTTATTTCACGTTATCATCGTCATCGAAATAATTGTCCTCTTCGTGTTTTTTTTCTTTTTTTTTTTCATATGTGTACATATAGTTTACATACGGTAGGACACTACAAAATAATTATATACGCTTATCGCATAATAATGTATTTAAATTTATATATAATATATTTATTTATATTTATATATAATATATATATTTATATATATTTATATATAATTTCATTTATTTATATCTTTCTTCATCTCTTACGCGCATATGCATTCACGCGCACTCTTGCTCTCAATCTTTCTTATTAGTCGCTCGGTATAAAGTGCGATTCACGTTTTCCATTTGTGTGCACACGTAGCATGTATAGTCTTTTACATGTTATGTTACTGTTCGTACGGACGCGCATCAACTGATTATTCATGTGGTTCGTATTTGCGTACGTCTGTGGGTGTTTGTGTATCTGCGTTGTGTGTCAAAACGTGTGGATGCCTGTGTGTGTATGTGTGCGTCTGTGTGTGTGTGTGTGTGTGAGTGTGCGCGAGCTTCTCAACGACAGAGCGGTATGGCCATGTGATAACTGTTAGCTCAAAATTATATTATCTGAATTACTCGTCAATAATCTGTAACAACCAATTTAGATTAGCACAATGTGTCGAATCTAATATCACGAAATTGTCGTCATTTTAGCGTGTGAAAAACATTTCAGCTGATCAAGTTGAACGCAAGAAAATTTGAATTGATGATTCGAGAGACCTGTCCACTCCTCGTCTCTTGATTTGCACGACTCTTGTAAAAAATAATCCGGTTTAATTGTGGATAAAGGGGTGTAGAAGCAGAGCTAAGGGTTGAATAATGGCGGACGGAATCGTGGCTTTGGAAATATTGTCATCTCTTATTATAGCCAGTCAAAGAGAACCACTGTCCTTTTTGTATATATAATATATATTTGTATATATTAATACAGCCCTCTGCTACCGTTACTTTTTAAAGTTTATTCTATGAAACAGGTACCTACTTTACCTACGCGGTATCGTATACGGAGTCGCGGTTTCGCGATTCGAAGCCACAACGTCAGACGTCGCCTTTCACACCGCTCTGCCGATAAGGGCGCGTATTTTTCAAACGTCCGAATATACTGAGCAAGCATCGATCTTCGCGTCTGAATGGAGGATGACGGGAAACAACTTTGGATTTGCTAAGAAAAAGTTTTGTAACAAAAATGATTCCTTTTATCACATGATACTTAGTGTATTTGCTGAGGATAAATTATTCGGATAAGACCCATGCAAGGGAAAGGAAAAACAATTAGCCGCTTCGTAACGTCGAGGCAATTAAAGTTCCGCATCTTATCAGATCTCGAGATTTCCTGCGAAATTCTTGCCTTTCGTGAGCCGCGAATTTTCGAACGCTTATCGAGAAATCACAATCATACGAGTGTCGTTTCAAGTGTTCTTTAATCTTTTTACTTCTTTTTTTCCTTATCTTTTTTTTTTTTTTTTGTATCTGTTCCATAATATTGAGATAGAAAGAAAAACGATGACCAAAGATCCTTTTATCAATCAATTTATTCAATAATCACTTTGACAATAAACTTTTTTTTATTATTGGTTCAAATCAAAAACAACTTTGGACTTCCTCACGAATTCCTCACTGCTTATACAGAAAATATTTACAAAATACTTGTGTGCCGATTCTTTTGTATTTTCTTTTTTATTCCGCTCTCGTCGAGCCAAATTATCGCTATTTAAAATCGGGTCCATAAACGTTTACGGTTGCGGGGAAAGTGTATATCAAACATGCTGTGGGGGGGGGGAGGAATATAAAGAAATAAATACTATACGAAACTAAAATTATTTCGGACTGGATTTATATTACGTATATGCGATTCGCCGTGCGAATAACTATATATTGAATTTTGTTTGGCATTTGCGGGCAATTCGATTTAAAGTAACATTATGTACACTTCGCAAGCTTTACAACATTATTTCACTGGGACTCCCGGTGACAAGTGGTTACAAAGGTGCCGTCATCGACAAAGCCATCCTCAATGATTCGCTTACGTATACATTGTTGAACCTCGCGGTAGTCTGAAAAATTATTATCAAGTGAGAATAACTTTATCAATATCCCACTATATCACTCGTCTATTTAGTTATAATTTATAGTAACAAATCACTATGCGCGTCGTCGTATCCCTTCGCCCCATCTCCCGATTGCACTCGTCTTAATTCTACTTCTTATTCTTTACAACAAATTTTGTTCACTCCACTTGAATACAATTCGTATCATTTATTTCTAGTACAAGACACACCTCGAACATACTTAACTTGCCCCCCCTCTCTCGAAAGATCCTACATACATTCAAGATACTTTGTATGTTTAGCTCGATTATCGTTTACTGCTACATATTAGTGAGATAAAATATATAATTTCCATCCTTTTATATAATTATTTTAAGTACCTCTAATTGAATCTACCATACTTTTTGTTTCATATACAGTACCTTATCAGTAATATTAAATGTAAGATCTGTTGGATAAAAAAGTTTCTTTTTTTTTCATTATTAATTACTGTATACCTTTAGTTACGTATATCGTTTCCCTGGCTACCACTCGTCAGTTCGCGAAACCCACACGCGGCCCCAAAAGAATTCGCATCTTGCAAAAAAATCAATCCTCGTTATGATATGTATTAATTTATAATTCCTCAAGCTGGATAAATGGAAAGCATTGTCACCGAAAATTCAATTAATTCGTCGCGTTGGTGCTGGTGGTAACAACACATATAGAGCAACTATCATGACAAACGATCAAGAGCCGGGATCCTATTAATTTGCATTCGGAAGATTGTGGATAATTGCGAATAATTTATTTCTGCGGTGACACGCAACACGCATTGCCGTGTCAGTTTGACGGATCACGAATCGCTAACTTTTCCTACTACGTGTGTCGCAACAATGCTATCCGAGTGTCAATAAATATTCTCTTTGTCCCGGCAGCCTCGCGCCTTCCAGTAAGTGACTCATAACGGAGATTTAATGGCTGATTAACGAGCAATTAATTTAACGATCAAATTCCCGCGCCTGAAAACAATCTGCATGATTTATCCCGGCGAGTTGACGGAAGCGAGAAAGGGACGCGTGAAATTGATTTTCTGATATTTCAACGTAAATACAGTTAGGAAGCTGCCTTTTCTTTTCATTTTTCGTGTGCGTTTCCTTTGGCGGTGCGTTATCCGCTTTCATCGAGTCGATTAGGTATCGACGACGCGGTTGATTTACGGGCGGGTTACCTTCGGTCGATCAAAAACCGGCGGCGGGCTTTTCGAATCGCGAGCAACTGTAACGAGCGATGGCCAGGCTTTCATAGTTGGTTGCGCCCCAAACGTAAAACTTACATAAATAAATCTTGCGCGAAGAAAGGCCGGTGCAGTCGCGTGTAAACGCATGCGCGAGCCACACCAAGATTTACGTATATCGTTAGCACGTCAGATGCAGATACGAATTGTCAATTCGACGCTTGTTCCCCACTTTACCCCTCTCGAACAACATTCATATATTATTTATTTTACATTGTACAAAATTTATATTCATTTACGTGAACCTCCCTTCGTCAACGAAAAGTCAATCCTCATCGTTCGGTGTCTTAGCTTGTTCGATATTTAATATCAGTTTATCAAATTTTGACCTTTATAAGATACACTTTTGTTTGATTCAAAATTGTTGCCCCCGTGCAAAGCGGAAGTCGGGCTTCGGGAGACTCGGACATCGTAGACCCCAGTGCAATGACTTGAAGCTTGTTGTTTTTATCGAAAGTCGTGTTGTTGATCCAACAGACAGCGATTTGGAATTTGTTCGTGGGTCTTTGTTTTCGATCAAAATTGTTGTTTGTGTGGCTTATGCAAAATATTGTGATTGGATCAGCAACGGGCATTCGATTCCACTTCATTTCTTTGTTTATTTATTTATTTCTTTTTAAATATATTTCCATCTACACCTTTGAATAATATTATATAAATATCTCAATTACGTATATCGTTATCGTGTGTGCATGATAAAAACTAAGTGTCAAACTAACTTTATAACACAGCACAAAATTCGTCGCGACTCACACACTCACTCGGGAAACGCTTGGCACTATTACAACTTATCGGGATACTAAACGTTTTGGCGCCGATTGAAGAGGCAGATCAATCGTAAAGCATTCGCAGAACACGTCAACTAAATCCGCTTTCATACCTACAATGATTTTTCATTTGTTCGTCATAAATACATTTATATTTAAGTCTCGACACTGCTCTATCACACATCCACTCCTGTATTTATATATGTATATTTATATATATGTATATTATTTATTTGTGAAGCGAATTTCCATTTAGAAAGATAAACATTTGTCACGTATTTAATGCTTTGTGAAACACATTGATAAACCATCCAAGATCATTGCGTTAGACGACGGGGATTACGGTTACGTAATGGTGCAAATTATGTGTGAAATTATCTGGTTACCGGTTATCGATATTTTCATTAATTTACAAATTTGCGACAGCATCGTACATCCGTTCGAGATACATAAAATAGGAACTTGATCCGATCAAAGAGAGACTTTACGATCATCCCGATCGTTCGGGCGAACGTCAGTATTTTATATCACTATATACTATTTCTGCCTCTAAACTATCGCGTCGTGACCGAGTCTTTATCATTGTCAATTTTTATTCTTTTTTTTTCTTTTTCTTTTTCTTTACAGTATTAAGGACGGCTGAACGTACTCTAGGTACCAGAACGTTTAGTATGAGAGGAACGTCCAGATTTGTTCTGCGATTTCGATTCAAGTTCTTTGTACACGGCTCCGAAACAAATTTACAAGGTTTATTCATTCGTAGTGAAAGAAATTCGCGCTGCAAGTGAGGGACGATGATGACTGAGAACAAATTTGGACGTCGCGTCAAATGCAGTCGCGGTGCCCCGCGCTTCGTAAAATTCAAAAGCTCGCCGATTCACGCCGCGTGGTTACGTACACAGTGGCACGTCATCACGCACACAGTAGACTTGGATTTCTGATCAAATATCGCCATCGATTGATTCGTTTTCGCCGGCTTAACGTTACACGACTTGAAAGAAGTTAATTGACGGTTAAAACACAAATTAACAATACGCGAAATTCACAAATTAGTAACATTATAAATAAAAATCACAATTTTCGATATCTATATATTTATATATTAATTTAAAGCAAACAAACAGCGCGAAATTAACGCTAATGCATGTACAATCTATATGCAAATCAAATCTCAAGTCTGGATAATTGTCGTGATGTTCGTGCGATGATTCGCAGCGGATATTACGAGTGCGCCGAAGTAGCAAATTATCAACTATAGACCGAGATCATGTCGGACAAAAGTGGCCCAACTTTGTAACGACAAAATATACAATGCAGCCGAACCATCGGAGGTTCTGCCGCGGATAAAAAAAAAAAAAGAAAAAACGAGAAAGAACAAAAAAGGAAAAAAAAAAGGGAAGTGAAGTAGGTACACATAATGACGTGCTCAACATCCACGTGTCAATCGATCTAAGGCTGACTAAAATTTGCGTATCGCGGGGAGCGCCATCTGCCATTTTGTGTCTGCCAAAAGGAGTTGCTTTCTGCCGAGCTCCGATTGCTTAAATCTTGCTGCCACATTAATATTTATAGACAATCTTTGGAAACGAGTTCAATGTTGCAGCAACATTGTACTAATGCTTCGTTCTACTGTAAGAATATTAAATGCATCGCAATATCCTTACAATAAAGTACACTGAGAAAAATATAACAGAAAAAATTACTGTTTTTAACTGTATTTGAGCCACATGTCCATCTTTTAATAAAAATTACTGTTCTTTAAAAGCAAATACATTAGTTTTAAATGTCATATTTATAGATAAAACCGAAAATTTTCCTGTTAAAAAACCGTAATTTTTATCAAAAGACGGACATATGGCTCAAATACAGTTAAAAACAGTAATTTTTTCTGTTATATTTTTCTCAGTGTATATTACAAATGAGCTCGGCGGTAATTCTAAACAATGATACAGCGATAATTAAGGTAAAAAGGGAAATTAAGTACTATAAGAAGCACAAAATAGCAAGATGCACGTACCCTTGGAACAGCCTAGAACTGACCTTGGTTCGATGCTGAAAATTGGCATCTTCGCAGAGGGCAGCACGGATGACGATATGAGCTCTCGAACCTTGGAGCCTATTGGTCCGCGACGAGTCGGCTCACTCTCTTCGCTTTCATTCCGTCTCGCTTTTACTCGAGATAATGTGCGCGCACTTCTCATTGGTTTCACGACGAGATACCGAACCGAAACAACTTGTCACTCACTGACGCGAATCTCCGCTGACGATCGCACACTGAAACACACGCGCACCACGCCAGGCCTCGTCGAGTCACCGCGGTAGCAGAGAGAAACTAGCTAAACGACTTCTACGACACTAAACCATCTAGCTACCGCTAATAGAGACGCAATGGATAATCGTTATCTACACTAGCGAACGCTCTACGTACTTCGTAAGACATAAGACAATAAATAATAAAACGCTCCGGCTAAATCGGCCTCAGGATCGAACGACAACCTCGCCCGAGCCGAGCCAGGACTGGGCCAAGACGCCGGGCCATCCTCGCATTCGTACTCGCGACGCGCGTCAGACGCGTCAACCACGTCGCGTCATCGTTGTCGCATTCACTCGCACACATTCGCACGCTCCGAGTGTGATCCTTTAGTTAATGACGTACGATTAAACGTAATAGAGGTTAACGCGGTTCTGATTAGCATGCGATCCAGTTCGTTCGTCACTCCTTCCTGTTATTCGTACAATTGCGCATTCCCATTAGCAACATCTTCAGCTCGTCGTCATCTTCGAGGTCCTCCGTTATCAATTGCGTAGTCTTCTCCGTTTTTCGTCGTCATCTCGGTATCTTTTTTGGTACAAGCAGCTTGTTCAACACGACAAGATAAGCGTCATTGCTGAAAGGGTCATTTGGAGGTCATTGAGGTGGGAAAAGAGGGGGGAGAGGGATGGGAGGTAGTGTTGGAGAATTGGGGACCCTGAGAGACGAGACCTTTTTTGGAAAGGAACCAGGTCCTCCAGGTCGTTCGCTCAACCTTGGGGCGACGTTTGCGGCGAAATGTCCGTGTCGCCGTCACCCGAGCCAGGTTCGCCCTTCGTCTTGTTCTCCTTCTTCCACTTCATTCTTCGATTTTGGAACCAGATCTTGATCTGCCGTTCTGACAAGCAGAGGGCGTGCGCAATCTCGATGCGTCGCCGCCTGGTCAGATATCTGTTGAAGTGAAACTCCTTTTCTAGTTCAAGGGTTTGGAACCGTGTATACGTTTGCCGACCTCGTTTCCTCTCTGCGACAAACAATTTTACACCACATCATTAGACAAATTTTATTAAGATAGTAAAGTGTAGGCAATTCAAATAATGAATACATCTCATAAATGAATCTAAACAATACTTAAACATTAATTTTCGTGTGAGGTTTTCGAAAACAGAACAAATATTATTATAAAAATGATAGTTTTGACAAGTGGGTATCCCATTTGCTAACAATATTAATAATTTTTCCTAATCTTTTCTCTTCGTGTCTACATACATGTAATGCAGGAACAGGGCAGGGGTAACTTTCCATTTTCATTAAAGAAACAATATTCGAACAAAAGATAAGCGATAAAGAAGGAAAAGTATACTAATTAAAGAAGAAAAGGCATAAAATATTTCCTAGTCAGAATAAAATTCCATAACCATTCTACTAAATTGAATGAAAGATATGTAAAATTGCAAAATCATTTTTTCCCTACAACTCTGGTCTCGTTGCTCGCATTACAATTCATTCCATGTATCATTTCATTTAACTCCGATTTCGTTTAATAACAGCGCATAATCGTTTAGCTCGTTATTTAATGTCGCGAGCCGACGTTTACCAGCCGGGAACTTTGCGTATCATCCGTTCGTATCTCCGCCGAATGCCCGGGATTCCGTGTCTCTCGTTTTGAATCTCCGGGCTCTCGGCGCCCCCATTAATAATCCTCGTCTTTTAGTAAAAGCGTGAGATTCGGCCGTGGTGGCGATCATGCGATTGTGATCTTTGCTATCTGTGTTTTACTTGGCATGCGAACCAAACGCACGTGATTTTCCGAATTTCGTATACAGTATCGCGGCTCATTTGCATCGCAAATATGCATCATTATTATAGTCTTGTTTATCATCGGGTGCGTATGATTTTTTTGACTTTAATAGTCGCTACTTTACGAATGATTTATCCCGTCGAATATATCTTCCGCCGCGACAACATTAATTAAACGACAAACAAGTTGCATCATCTATTACGACTTCTAATATGCAATCCCCGTCCATTTTCTAAGAATCTGGCTCTCCCCGGCAGTCGAGAAGCGAGGGATTTTTTAGATCAAATTGAAATCAAACAAATACCGAGGAATGCCGAATATAACCGAATAGCAAAACGATGCATATCTCAGGCGTATCCGCGAAGTGATCTGCAAGCAGTGTTTGCTTATACACGCGTCCCGAACAAGAATATTAATTGTGTTCGCTGAGAAAGAAACCTGCAGAGGTATAATCTCAAAGGGTTCAGTTATCTCGCGCGAGAGAGGGCTCGAGGAATATTTAAGAGTGGGAAGAGAGAAAATAGAAGATCCGAGGGTTGGAAGAAGTCTGCAAAATGCGAGGAGGAAAAGAAGAAGCAGAGGAAGGAGAAAGAAGAAGAAGAAGAAGAAAACTCCTCGGCGGGCATTCGAGGCAAACGCTGTCCGTCGCGCTGTCGACCGATGAAGACGGATGGCGGTTCTTCCGAAGCGAGAAAGAAGACGCTTACAAACTTGGCCGAGAAAGATGAAAAAAGACGAGGCAGCGCGGAGTAGGAAGAAGGAGAAGAGGCATGGCAGGCGGCGGAGCGCTGAGAACATGCTTCTCTCCCTATTCCTTTTCATCTCTCCCTCGGGATACTCTCTCAAATTAACAGCATACCAATCTCTGGCTCTTCTCTTATGAGCTCTAACAATCTAAACCAGCTTTCAAGAACGTAATAAGAACATTACTTTGCGCGCCCTTACGACAAATCGGATAGTAATTTCCGCGTGTCACATTTGGATTACATTCAAGTGGACAAATACAGATTAAAGGTCACTTCCAAGAGCGTTCCCCTTGATTCCACAAGTGTTTTTATCCCGTGAGTTCTCGCCAAGCGATGCCACAAAATGGAACGCCGGTCTTTTCCTTGGGAATAAAAACGTTAGAGGCGCGTAACGTTGATTAATCTCGCGCGCTCGCGACATCCCGCGGAAATGTGTTTTGGATACTTGATATTTATATTGCAATAGACTTTAGCGTAATGACAAATCCACTCTGTCAGTCAAATGTTATCATAGAAGCTATTAGACTGCAAAGGCACGGTTCATTTGTATCTGTCTGTCGCGTTGTTAACCGGTACAAGAGGGAGATGTTACGACGAGTTGTACACGAGACTCCGAGGATAAATGTCACGCGTTGCGAATCAAAGAGGGACGCGTGTACTGTCTCATCGAACCTTTGAATAGTCAGCAGACTTTTATGCCGGGTTAACAAATGATTTGTGGCTTTATAATTTTTTAGCAAAGAGCTAGAGCAACGGCTGGCCCGGCTTCTATTTTTAATCAAGATTACGGGAATAGTTCGGGACGTCGTCTGACGGGACAATTTAACTTTGCCTCAAAGTAAAAGTCGGCGCGCGCGAGCGCAAAATGACGGGGTGCGTCCGCTGGCAAAAATTGGACAGCGGTATTATGAGTCGCGGCTCCTCGCGCGTCGAGAAACGTAGGGTTAATTAAAGGGGCCGCGGCGAGTTCTATGTTCGGCGGTAGGCGCGCGCGCGCGCGCGTGTGGTGGTGGCACTCGCGCGAAGAACGGAACACACAACGATGGCATACCGCGCCGGTCTCCGCGGCAAAGGGAGCGTTATATCGCAAGAACAAGGAGACCCAGACGAACTAAGTGTTCTCCGCTACGCCTTTTACATAACTCAACTGCCATTTGATTCTGACCCGCGCATTACGAGAATACCAATCTCTTATCTGTTTGAACAAATTTCTACCTTTTTATCGCAGAAAACCCCTTTAACGAAGCCGCGATATCGATCACAACTCCGCCAGATGTACGCGGCATTGAATCGGCAAGGAGCTTTAACTGATATTATCTTTTTCAAATTCTGGAAAAATTGGATTGATTTATGGGAAAGTCCCTAGACGCATCGTTAAGTCGGCGGTACGCTCAATTATATGAGGATGTACCTATAAGGGTACCCTTATTACTTCAGAGGGCGACCTTTAAAAATGGTCCTTCGACCACCCAGGCTCGAAAACGCGCGTCTATTTTGGAAGAGCAACGAGAGCCGAAGGAAGGAGGAAGAGGGGGGAAAAAAAGGGGGAATACGAAACTAATTCACATCCGCGAATCGGTGCCCTCCCTCCCCCCTCCCTGGTAAAGGAGGTCGATAACAAGAAAAGCTGGTCGTTCGCGAACGAAGGTGACTTGAAACGCGCGGCAATAAATTAACGGCGTTGGGTTACGCAAGGATCAAATGTCCCCCGGAGTATGCCGAGAGATTTATGAGTCTGCCTTCACTGGCGCAGCATTAAGGAACGAAACGGAACGGAACGGGACGTACACACGAGTCTTATTATAGACCGAGTGTAAGCTCGCTCTCCGTATTCGACGAGTTCGCCGCAGGATACGTGCAGGACTTTTCTCAGATTAACAGCTCGCCTGCTACGCCGGCGTGTGCGTGTGTGTGCGCGCGCGCGCGCGTGTGTGTAGCGTCTGTTCTTTAACCCGCTAATAAGAAGCGGCCTCGGCACACTCGCAGCCCAATTAAGCCAGGCTCGCAACTAACCACCTTGAAGCCAACCTCGAAAACACGCTCTTCGATTAGATATCCCAAACCCATTAATTTCGTTTTAATGCTCCACGCGAATAGTCCGAATCCCGCATCCTGGATAACTCGCCGTTTGGATAGTCCGTTTCGTAACACTCGGCAGGTGCGATTTGTCCGAGCGCTGTGAATTTTGTCGCGGCTCTTCGTGAAATAGCAGACCGTCAGCGGAGCTTCGCCCCTGACAAGCATTACGTCAGCGTTCGTTATAACGCCCAACAGAGCGCACAATTTATTTACTCCTCGGGGAATTAATCAATGGCGATCGAAGATTGTATGTGAAAAAGGAAACTCCCTGCACTCGGATCGGTCAAACCCACACACACACACACACACACACACACACACACACACACACACACACACACACACACATACACATA
>JABFPN010001994.1:0-24773 GCA_022817305.1 Leptoteleia sp. ZL-2020 | reverse complement strand
TTATAATTTTTGGGAATTTTTTCTATACACATTGTATAGTATTCTATGTTTATAGAACTGTATGCATTACATATACTTAGTTTTTCCATAAATTATTACAGTTACACCTACAGAGTACATATAGGTTTAATACCCCAGAATTTATTGATAAATATACTATTTCATTTTTCTCAGTGCACGCAATATTATAAAAATAATGCAATCAAAGTAAAAGAAATGTATTGATAAAGATATAAATATGATAACTTTTTTGTTTGCGTTTACAAACTTGCAAATAGATAATATAATTTTTTATTGTACCTTTTATGGCGCAGTTCGTTACGTCCTCGAGTTGCTAGAAAGATTATAACTTGTGAAATTTTCTTTTTCTCACCGTAATACAAATGTCCACTAATGAAGAGTATCTGAATGTAAATTAAATTTCCGTATTCCGAAAATAAGAAAAAAAAATTTCACTTGAATATAATTAGAATTTATTGAAAGCCTACGTTATTTCCCAAGAAAATACATACTTTTACTACAGGTAATTTGTGAATGAATAAGACATTCTTCAAAGATAAAAAATTGTACAGTTTCAGTCTGGCCTAATTAGCAAATTCAATAAAATGCTTTTTGTTTTAACCACGCTCGTGTAAAAAATAACAAGTATTCAAGAGTAACCTACGAGCAAACGGTTGCTGAAAATTCTATTTAGGATACGACGCAAAATCGAGCCGGAATCGCGCGATATAAATAATTATGAGGCAAATGCGAGTTGAGAAAAATGCGACGTTTTATGACGGGAAATTAAGTTTGATAAATAGCGCCCTCCTGTGTATCATTTACAAGCCGACGGACGTCTACTAATGTTACGAGCGTCGACATTTGAAGCTACGTTAGTCGCAATGCTCTGGCGTGTCGGTTGGTATGCGCTTGGTAAGTAGTAATACTCTATTTAGTCCGCCATTCCGCTGCGCGTAAGTTGCAACGCGCGCCCGGTCGTACTTTGTTGCGCGAACAGAAATGCCCAACTTTTATCGCCGCCTGAATACAGGCGGAAAGTAAGAATATTCTTATCCGCTTCTTTTTTCATAGCCGGTAATTACCTTTTTACGTCGCATTCATGGCTTCAATCTGTTTAATTATAGTGCGTTAAATTTAAAGCCCTTTTTTTATTCGCGATGCAATCTTTAATCTGTTTTAATAATCAAATAGAATATGTAGTCAGTCCGAATGACGCCATAATTTAATTTAATGGACTGGAGATAGACAAACGTTAAATTGGGTAATTTATTTTGATAGTATATCAGATGAATGGCAGCGCCCTTAAACTGGTCCGCTTTAAGGAGCTGTATTTTATTTTTACTATCAGTTAACAAAGAAATTTTCGTCTTAACGCCGCAACGAGGCGTCGTCACTTTTTATCAGCCGTTTTACTAATGGCCCGATAGCCTAAAGGGTAGGAAACGTTTTTAGACTTGGCAGAGTTAAGTAATTTCCACCTCACAAGCATTTGTGTTCAATCTAAATAATTGTGTAATAAGAACACAATTTTAATAATACCCGATTATCATGATTAAATGCGTTATTTATGTTTTACATTTTGTCGAATATAAATTTCGATTCTGCAAATGTTCTGCTCTCTTTATATAAAGAGAAAGATAATTCAACAATTTTTATTTTTTAAACTGGTATTCGAGAACAGAGACGACTGAAGAGATTTGTTCTGTCAGAAACAGTAAAATTTCAATGCTAAATCTTTAACTGCTGCTTTGGAATTGTTAACTTTTATTGATTTTGGCAGTATTGATTCTCTTTGGTCACTTCAGGATTATGATTCCAGGTTAAATAATAAAATTTTATGGATTATTTCACCAAGAACCATTACCTCGTACCAATTGCCTTTTTTATTTTAATTTAACTTATATTTCGATGAACCACATAATAAATTAATTTTTATTATTCACAATAAATAAAGCAAAAATTAAACACGATAAGGAAATTTATTCAATTCGTATTTTACGAATTCGTATCAATGCTGATAGGGAACCCTGTAGAATTCGTAAAAGCAGTCAAACATATTACAATCTGACGAAGAATCGGCTGAATGATCATACACTGGAAAAGTTCAGTTCGATAGGAACGTCTTACGCTCTTTCGATGGAAATTTAAGAGTTCAACTGTAATAAATTCATTTTTTCGTATAGATTTTTTGATTTTCATGCTTTTTTTATTGAATAATGTATGATGATTTAAATATGAATATAAAATAATGCTCGAAAAAGTACAATAGTTATTGCACGAGGTGCGTAAATTATGCCAGAAGGTTAAGTTAAACAAAATTCTTAATTATTGTAAAGGAATATTTTCTAAGACGTATTTTATCGTGTGTTACAATAAAACATATCTGTAAAACATCTATATAAAGGATCTTTTTGCAATCAGACAAAATTCCTTTCTGTCGTTGAACAAAAGAATTCAGTACCGAATGAAACGATAAATCTATTTTCATCTTGCCCTTTTCATACTAAAAATTGTTACGATGTCGGACAATTTTAAGCAATGTTCGTGACTCCACATAATAACTCAACGCGGAGAACTACTTCGCTTGAATCAATTTATTCGTATTTAACAAAATAAAATATTAATTGTGATTAAAAATGATTTTCCGACGAATATATAATTGTACTATTTGATGATTTCTATAATAATATAAAAGTGCAAAGGCGGATATTTAATGTCGTTACGTTGAATCGATAAGCAGTTCGCTTCGCCATTTCCAGTTATATATTTAACTGCATTAAAAATAATTTATACGCGTTTCTTTTAAATGATTTAGAAAACATTAAAAATAAAACCCCAATAGGAAATATTTTACCGTACCAACCATAAATCTGCGAGGTTCGGTTTAAATCTGGTTAACTACCAGAACTGTAGAAAACCATACTAAGATCGATACTGGCCCATAACTGTTTACCATGGTCTGGTGGCCAGTATAGCACCAAAATCAGGCCATTTGACCATTACTGGCAATTTCCTATTGGGATGATATTTTTTTTCTAATGTGAAAAAAATATACTATTTTACTACTGATAGATATCGAACTCTTTTATTTCGTATAAAAACAAATTCAAGATAAACGCACTGAAAATTAAAACATCAAAAAAAAAAAATGCCAAACCGAATTTTAACAAAAAGTTGCCAAAACTGAATATTTTTCATGGTACAGTTAAATTGGTCCGTAATTTCTACGCGTGTAATATAAACACTGCGAGTTTTTAGCTTTGTGAAACGTTCGTTATAAAGCTTTAAAATTCGTCTATAAAACTTATTCGAGTATTTAATGACCCAAGAGTCAGATTACATGGAAAAAAAATTTACACATCACGTAATTGTACATTCTCGCCAGCTTGTATTGTGCGAATTTCCAATGCGACTGGTTGTAAGACCACGTATGACCCGATCAACAAACTGTTCTCGCGTGCTTACCCGCAAAATTGCGAATTTTAGCATTTCCGGGGAAAATCAAAATCCAGGCACGTGCGAAACCGACCAGCGTTCGAGCTTAGAAACGTCTTCCTCGGTTGGTGATTTTTCTTTCGTAAATATTGAAACTCAATCGCGAACTTCAGAAGTCATTATACCGTATCGCGTTAGTGATAACGAAACACAATGCACACTGTTAGCAAACTAAATTCGTAAGTGGCTTCATTGCTTTTCGCGGGAATCCGATGCATTCGCGTAACAGATCTCAGAATAAATTCGCGTTCTTAAAGCCACACTCACAAAACTGTCTACTTAATAGTAATAGAATATTCTTATATTAAATAGGATTTCCATTCATTATATGGACAATTGCATGCAGTATATATAAATATATAAATATGTACATACCCACAATACATATGAAAATATGTATATTTTAAATCGTTGCAAGCACAAATTTATCTTGAAATTTGCAAACACAATATAATTAATTAAACAACACTGACCGAACGTAAAAAATTTAACACGCACGAAACACAGGCCGAAACAATACTGCGACGATGAAAGCTGAACTAAGCGTATATATTTATAAATAGACATATACTAATAATAAATAGAAATCTCGTTAGTATTATCGTACATTTAATAAGATTTTCTATTGGTTTTAATAGGAAAATTTTCTTTGTACAGTTTTCTTAAAGTAAGTATATTTTTTTCTGAGTGCAACGTACTAAAACAATTCGTCATATATAACACTTGCAAATAGATCATATAATAAACGTAAACGTAAATATATTTAGTGTAATTGTATATCATTGTTATATACAAAAATCACTGTGAAATTCAAAGTACCTTATCTTTCTCGAAATACAAACTTCCTCTGTTTCTCAGCTCAACGTTTCAGTTGGGCGAATCTCAATTTCATTAATTTAGGTAAAGCTAGTAAGACAGTTTATAGCACCATTTAATTGAAAAGCAGTCGTCTTACGTTAAAATTCTTTAATTTTTTTTACGTTTGAATAATGTTAAGTAATTCATGGTTACTTTAATTAAATATATTTTCAGTTTTACTACGTGTATGCAAGTACATTAATTTTTATGCTTATATGTTTATTTCTTAATTCAAAAATGGTATTAACTGAATTATTCTACGGCAATATTAGTTGTATGTGGCAAAATTGTTTGCCATTAACACAAAATTTTCAGGTAAGACATCAGTAATTACATTTCAGGAATAATTTAATAGGATTATTTGTTAATTATTGTTTAGGAAAGTCTGTATTTCTTATTTTTTAAACCACTATTTGCTTTTCTAAAGCGTTCTAAACAATGGCTGATAAAGTGCTTTTAAAACGTCTTCATCAGTTTTTATGTAATATTTCATAAAACGTTAAAATACTAATACTAAAAGTTACTAAAACACTCAGAATAATTTTACCTATAATTAAATTGACAGCAACACAATTATACAATTTAATATTCCATTCAATTATCCTATTTCCTGTCACAAACAACAACCCAATTTTATGGTTAATATTCCATGACGTATCATTCTGTGTATACGTAATACCTGTATTACACAATTTATTAGACGCAAAACACTAATGTTACATGCAACACTACACATCTACACAATTAATATGTCAAACATAATATTAACACAATTAAATATATTAAAGTAATTATATTAAACGTTTCATGCGAAATAAAATTTATTATTCTTTTGTGCCAGTTAATAATGAAAAAGAATGAATTATAAGACTACTAATTGCAACTTTACTTGACTAAATTTTACATTCCTAACCAATCTTCGGCACTTTATTTCACATCTGTACACTCACAAAACTGTCTATTTAAGAATAATAGAATCTTCTTATGTTTAATAGATGTTCTATTTAATATTAGTAAATATTCTTAAAGTAAGAATAATTCCATTTATAATAAATAGATTCTATTTAATGTAAATAGAAATCCAACTGCATTTTTCTCAGTGTAACGCTTGTTGTTACTCCAACATATTTATACATTGGATGCACCAAAGCGTGCCCACAACTTCGGTAGATCCGCTGTGGCGCGACCACCTGCCAACTAAAACCATCACCATTCAACGTGTACGCCACCATAAATCGCCAGTGCAACGTTCAATAACCAACCACACCAGTGTAATCTAAGCAGACATGTATAATTATGCATATGTAATGTCTGTGTTATATTCATAGACCTTCAATATTGTTCCATTATGTTTAATACTAATCGTGATCCATGTATGGTTACCTTATCTTATCACTACATCGGTTGTATTATTCGACAACATTGTAAACAATGCATGTGCCAAACACACGACGAGAATGTTGCACCTCCATAGGGGAATGATGTTATGCGCACGGCAATTTTCATTCTTGTAACTTGTTCTAAATCAACGAATTGTAATAGGTACTTGTTAACGGTGCTGCATCCTGATATAATAGGATATGTATTTACATATAATATGCTTCTTTGCATTTCATATACCATTTCTGTGGTATTACCTATGCTAATATTTTATCAATACTATTCCATATAAGAATGCTAATAATTAATTCCATTTCATTCTGGCTAAGTATCAAAGTATAATAAAAATAATTCAACATGCTACAGTCTGTGTATATGAATCAATTAGACATAATTTTCTGCAGACATCTGATCAAGATATCGTTGTCTTTAACAGTAAAGTCTTTATCTTGTTTTTTAGAATATGAGACCAAATATCTGACACCTCATTAATTTTCAGTTACTCAAATTCACACATTAGTCTGTTTATGATTCAACTGAATCAGTATATTGACGTCATGTGGTCATTTGCAAATTTGCTAATGTTACTCTTAAGCGAAGTCAGAATCACGCTCGAAGACGTGCATCAAACCACTAACCCAAGAATGTCTTCGACTATTGGTGATTTTCGTCTCATAAATATTGAAGCCCAATAACTAATCGTCGGAGTTCAAGTCACGAAAGTTTATTGAATTTAACTTTATAACCGTGTCATTTAAACTAAGATAATGTAATGCGGAACCCATTTTAAACGTCCATATGAAAGCACTGTAAACAATTTTATATGAAATTGAAAAATTTCGTGGTGGAAGTTCCATCTGGAACATCCTTAAATAAATGAAGTCAATCGGGAAACGTTTCCGTATTCATTTTTTATATCTAAAAGGCAATGCGAATTTATGCATATAAATGATATTTTACTTCAAATATCCGCTTCTTAAGCTTTTTATTATTATTCACGACAGGTTTATTTGCAAACAATAAAAATCTAAAATAAAAGTCACTGCAATTTATAATAAAAGAAAACTGTTTAAAATTAAGAATGTTTACAATTTTCTGTAATACATATTATTTTGTTGCTATATTTTTGCACTGCCCCATTACCTCTTTAACTTATCAAAGAGTTTAAAATGTTTCAAATATTTTTCCCAGTCTGCGTTTTGTTAAATATTTCTATTTGATAAAAAGAAAATACTTTGTAATAAAAAAAAAAATTGTGGAAAACAATAATAATAAAGTAATTGCATAAATTAAAACTGTGAAGCATCACTCGCTGGCAAAGTTTAAATTTCCAATCTGCTGTCCGAAGTATGTATTTACAAATACATTGCAAATGGTTATGTGCAAGCATAAATCTTCAATGGGTGTATTTTCTACCCACGTAATATTGATTTACGCTTAGATAAATTTGAATTTTTTCAAAATCAAGTTTTCATATTCTTTCGAGACCTTTAAAATTTACGGATTTTCGCCCCGATACATCTTCTCAACAAAACATTGTACACATTTATTATACCTGAAATGTAATACTAATTTCTTTCTCTTCTTATCATTAACAAATTATAATTTTACTTAATAATTTTAATTCTGTTAGGTTCAATGTGAAAGTAAAAATGGTAAAGTCCTTTACAAAAAGTTTGTCCGTTTAATAAAATAATCATTATATTTCTTAAAGACTAAAAGAAATGAAGTATTAAATTTGCAGAAATACGTGAACGTTAAAGCTTCGTTTTCAGTGAAAGTGCTGGTGTGATAATACTCGGCCATCACTGTCTAACTAATGGCACAACACATAGCCTAGTAATGTGTGGGTCAACTTTGGCGTTGATATTTTCTCCAACATGTTTCCTATCTGGCTATATTTTGTCTTTCTTAATAACCAAGCTCGAACCAATACAGGCCCATATCTGTTTACCAGACTCTGGCTGACATTACTGGACCAGAATCAGGCCAGAATATCCTCTCTGCTATTTCCTAATGATAAGAAATATTATTATTACATTAAAATACTTCTAAATGTTAAAAATGAAACGCTACAATCGCGAGCGTTTCTAACAAGCAGCAGCAACACGCTGCCTTCAACGAAACTTGTTTCGTTGAAATCGTTAAATTAATCCGGCCAAGTCTATCCAGCGAATTAATGACATTATTTCCGGGCCCCGTTTGCCATTCACGCCGTTGTCTTCGCGGCATCATTTTTCTTCCCGCGCGACATCCAATCTCGAATAAGCAACATCAGACACTTTCCTCCGGGCGTATAAGAATGCCACGGTAATGAAAAGCTCGCTACAAATAGAATGAATCGCGCCAAGGGGAGAGCACACTCGTGGGTGTACCATTGACAGTGAATGGTACTTGGGTCAGTGACGGACACGCTCGATAAGTACTCCGCGAAACGATAGCTGTTACAGGCCGCGCTCATTTGCATGCGCGCGCTCGGATCACGGCGGACACTTCAAAGTAGGTGCTCGGCCACTCCAGCCGGTGGCCCTTGCGCAAACAACCGGCTGATACATACGTCGAATTACGTAGGCACCGGCGTCGCCACCGGCGTCGGTACAGCTGCGGATATACATATGAATAATCGGCCGCAAAGCCGCGGTACGTGATTCAAATGTAATATTGGATAATGTCGTAAACCGTGGAGAGAGCGAGGGCGGACCCCGCTTGGCTCCCCGGAGTGCGAAGCGAAGGAGGGGGAGGGGGTCGTTGAACACCGAGCGTGGCCGTAGCGCGTAATTTCCAGGGATTGTGGCTCAAGGGGAAGTAACACTGCGGGAGGCAAACACCAACGAAACTCCATTCGATTATCTTGGCGCGCGGCGCGCAACAAACATTCTCCCGCGTCGATATCCGACGCGAACTTTTACTACAGTTGGTCGTCAAAATCTACCGAATAACATCAATATTATTCGCGGTCTAATGGCAGTTTCAAATACACCGGGCGTAACCACGGCCGGGCTATCGCTTCCCGGCAAATCAAACGACGTTTGAGATGTTTAGTGCCTTGTTATCCGATTGTCAGAGTGAGATAGATAATGATTTGTTTAGGCTTAAGTAAGTGGAAATAATTGTTTCGCTCGATAATGCTGTCGAAAGGTTCAATGTACTAAAAAAATATTATTAATAATAAGATTTTTCATTATATATATTTAGTACGAATTTTTTTTCTTTTTAGAAAGACGAATGATAATTTAATAATGGATTGTGAAGATATAATAAAAATAAATTAAAGAAAGGAATAACTCATTTAATGAAACAAGGTACAAAAGCATTTTTTTTTTCTTCATCTTTAGTACATTTAGAGTATTTATTAACTTTTGCTTCCCATGAGTCGTATCTTAAGCAAAGTGATTTATATTTTGAATTTATGCATCCCTACTTCATTTAGTGACCATAAATAGTTTCATTAAAACGGTACATATTTCTGCTTTGTTCCTCCCAGGATATTACATTTACATCAGGGTGCGATTTCTTTTTTGTAATATTAGGTACATTAATAAATAAATGAAAAAGTTGATAAGAAGTAAAGTGGCTTTTTTTTTTATTACCGAGACGTTAAAGGTCCGTTTATACTGTGTAGTCGTTGCAACACGATATGAAATATTGAAAAAGACAGAAGGCGTATTTTATGAACGAAAATATTGTAGTGGAATTTTGTTCTTAAACGATGTAAGTTCGATATATTGGAATCAGTGGATTATCTACGCCAATGTATTTTAACGCGTTTACATTAAATATTTATATAACAATCTCTGATAAGGATATTATACT
Source organism: Leptoteleia sp. ZL-2020 (assembly GCA_022817305.1). NCBI lineage: Eukaryota > Metazoa > Arthropoda > Insecta > Hymenoptera > Scelionidae > Leptoteleia > Leptoteleia sp. ZL-2020. Next base: position 15,224 of record JABFPN010001994.1, on the reverse strand, counting down.
CTTCTCATTTTTCCCCACTTTAAAATATTGTTTATGCTTTATGATCGGATAAAAGAGCAATAAATGTCAGTGATATTTGAAATTTAAAATTATTTTAGTAAAACTATTTAGGAAGTGCAATTGTTGTAAACTTCTCAAGAATATTTTTAAAATTGATAATTTTTCATTAATTTATTTTTCATGTTCGATTTCTAATTTCAAAATGATAACATCATTTTTGATATATTTTATTACTGTCCGTAACAGCCAGCAGTTTCAGTTTTATAAACTAATAAAATAAAGTATAACACAATCCATAAAAATATAACGAGTGTCTTTATTGTTAAAAGAATTTCTTTTAAACACTTGATTACATATCAATATTGACTTACACGTGTAATAAACGCGAATTAAAACAATGTTTCGTGTCCTGTGTGTTAATATTACTATACTTTTACAATACATATCATAACATTATAACCTTATTAACTTGTTGCAAAAAAAATGTAATTTATATCCACATAATTACAAAATTCCAAATTCATTGAATATAAAAAAATGAATATGTTTTCTCAGTATACAGCATACTGAATACTTTTTAACGTTATATTTTAATACTTTTGGAATAATCATAAAACATTCATACGTTGTTCTAATAATAAATTCAATTGAATAAAAAAAACATTTAAAAAATGGTTATTGATAAATAATAAATAATCTTCTTTATTAACGATTTTTTCAGATCAATTTTCCTGACTTATTTCTGGTTGCGTTCTCTTTATTTTTAATCAATTTTCAAGTACTTTTCCATCTTTTAAAAAATCATCCCAAATATGTAGTTAACACAATAAGAGCCGCATTCATGCTCAGTATAATGATTTAAATGTCGTCATCAGCATTATTTATTTGATAGCACAAAAGGTAATCCCAAGACAATGCCTACAATTAATGTCACTACCATTTCATAGCCTATTCTGAATTAACCTTAATCAACCAGAATTGTGTTATGATAATAGACTGTTATTCCTGGAACCTCTGACCTAAAAAGAACAAAGTACTGGAAAACAGTAAACACATCTTAGCATTACGCTTTTGGTGCGAGAGAAAGACAGAAAGGGGGGGAGAGAGAAAGCATACGACAAATTAACACCTTCGAAATGATTAAAGTCTTGATCGATATGGAAAATGCGCACGCTTTTAGCAATTTTCCACGTTTAAATTTGTCTCGCGTGTTTGAAAATTAAGTGATTTCCGTTTATGAAAATTATGTTCACACCTCGACCCGCACTCTCCTTCCGCGAACGTTAACTAGTTTTGGAAAACCGAAAACTCTTTCGCAAAACTGCAATCGCGTGAATTAAATATTCATGACATATCGTAATGATATTTGGCGACGTTACTTGATTAATAAATTATGTTATAATACGCCCCGTAATCGAGTCACGGGCGAATTATAAATATTATGTTTTCGCGCAAATTTTTATTGTTTTCCCCCGGTATTGAATGAATAAATTCTCGTTCAACCAACACAAACAATCAATAATTACACATCCAATGCTGAAACCCGCGCTAGTAAACAAAGTTATCATGAAATATTCAACGCGAGCCAATAGCATTTGTTAAACTTGGTTGACGAGTCGCTTCCCTCTCGTAAAAAAAAAAGAAAAAAGAGTCATTGTAATACTAAAGTATAATTTTCTTTCAGCGACTGTTTGCGGTTGAAACGATAATTGAAATTTATCGCTGGCAATTCGCTTCGGTTTTAATCGAAATATTAATTCTGTTCCAAACATATTATTAAAATCGTAATCACCCGATAAGTTTGGAAACAAATATGTACTTTATATTTTATACCCGTGATACAATTGTTAGAAGAGTTTCGTGTGCAACAAAAGTTGTGCGCTAACTCCGAGAATAATGATTTATTAATGAAATGGCTTAGATTAAATTGACGAGAAATATAAATTCCCAGTAGAAAATGTTCTACAGGCCCAGTACTGGTACAGTACTGTTACCAGACTTACCAGTACAGTGACAAAATCATAAGAGTAATGGAGTGATGGAGGAGAGTAATGGAAAGAAGACATACCAGTTGTATACCTGGATTGTACACAAGTTGTACACAAACTGGACTGTTCGTTTGGTATTCTGCTTCTATTTTTATATATATAGGAATTTATATTTTGATTGATATAATTATGATAAAAATTCGTTAATGATGTAAGTTAGGTATCCGCGCCCAATATGGCCAACTCTCGATTTTCGCGTAGCTACAAGGCAAATCCAAACAAATAGCGTCAGCAATTAGTCTAGGCAATCCCCAGCACTTGCATTACGTTATTTTGTGTTATTGTAGCTTTTAGTTTGTACTCCACATGCTCGTGTTTGCAGTTTGTTTTCCGTGTAACTTTTGCGCATAGCCAAACAAAAGAAATGTGAAGTAAGGGAGACCCAATAGGCCACAGGCCCGGAAAATATTGTGATAGGCAAGAGTAAATGTGAACATTGTAATTTATACGCTCAAGAAGAGTTCATTGGATTGTTATTTTCTTATTATTAGTACATTTTTAGTACATTTTCTTATTTTGAAATTGATCAATACTATTCCATATTTGGAAATTGATGTTCGGAAATGTTTTCTGCCTTAAATCTAGCCATCAGTTTGAGCTCCCCTAAAAGTTATAAACAATCGAAAAGCTTGGGCATTGGGTAGGGGTACGTTACATTTTAAAAACGACCAACGTAAGCCTGTTGACATCAATTATTTTACAACGTCCATTAGCGGAGCAAACGCGAATTGAAACCAAAAAAAGGAAAACAATTAAATATTGCTAACGCGAGGCGAATACCAAGCGAGATAACGGTAATACAACATTTGCCGTGTATATTTCAATGCTCCTCAACTGCATTGATAAAACTTGCATACCATTTCCTACTTTCGCTCGAAACGTTCTTCCCTCGAAAATAGCTACGTGACACTTTTTGAAATTCCCGCGGAATAATTTACGGACGGCAGCCGATATCGCGTTCTTAAATTTGAAAACGATGGAAATCATTTCTAATGGCACTACATCGTGCAGAATACCCCACGCGTGATCCTTTAAAGTATTTGCGCTAATAACGAGCGAGGCGAAGTGCGCATATTGATATCACTCCGTAAGATGTGATACACTGAAAAAAAACCCATTAAGAATTACTGTGCTGGAACCTTAAAGCGAAGCCGTTTATATCATATTGAAAAATTTACCGTGCCAAAACAATAAAAATTACCGTTTTTTCAAATACTTTGGTGTGTTTTACCAGAAATTTTACTGTGCTGGGAAGGTAATTTTTTTATATTGTACAAACGCCTTTGCTTTAAGGTTCTAGCACAGTAATTTTTAATGGGGGTTTTTTTTTTGCAGTATAGAAGATCTGTTAGGAAATTTATGTGTATAATATTAAAAATTTTTCCAAAAAAAGCAAAGTGCAACATAGGTTTCATTCCATTCAATAATTTATCCTGAATACCGGACGGTGTTTTTAACATGCACCGAAGAATCACCCGAAGCTTTTCGATCACGTCAGTTGCACGCGTCGTTGGAGGGAAGGCGCGAAAAGTGCGATCGGAATGTCGGTCGAATGGCCCGGACTTTGCATTCGCCCGAGTCGAAGGCGCAAAGCCGCGACGTCAAAGCGTCGGCCGGGCCTTTGAGGGTCGCGCGCGAAAAATAAGCGAAAGCGGAAAACATTTTCGGCTCGGTCGGTCCTCAGCTTTGGCCGGCTGGCGCGCCCCTCTCCTCTGCCCCGACAACTCGCTGATTTCCCAAAGTCCTTTAGCATCGCACCCTTTCATCGATTCTTGCGAGGAAATTGGGCCAAACCGTAGCGCCGCATTGCCCCACCAGCCGGTCCGACGGCTCCTCGTCGAGGGTATTTATTCCGCCAGCCCCGACCAATTATTTATATCGACTTTTCGAATGCCAATGACGAGCGCAACGTTGCAAGCACACGCAACAATTATTCCCCCCGTCCTTTGACCGCGCGACGAAATAATAGCGGCAGAAGCCACGAATTTTGACTTTTAATACGGCTGCATTATCAAGCAGTCCCGCTGGTTCCGGGCTCGAATTACGAGCTCTCGGCTGATGAACTGGAACGAAATGGATGCGATTCGATCGCATTTTAAATGACTTGATGAAATGCACTTTAACGCCCGGTTATGTCGACTCGTAAAGTATACCGTTTCAATTCGTTACTTTTGGTTTTGAAAGGGAAAGTTGGCAGTTGTATTAAATATGGCGACGCTTAATTCCTCGTCTTTCGAAGTAAACCCTCAAGATTTAAATAAGAGGGTTTTTTTTTTTTTATTTTTCCGGATTCTTAGAATCTTGCCTTTGCCGCTTTGAATTGAGCATTCTTGGAAGTGAATTCTGTCCTGTGCGCAATTAAATTTAATAGTTTCCTTTAATTAAATGTTACAGATTACGTGATTTAATGTAATGTTAGTAATAATGTCTTTGTTTATATAATTATTATGGAAAAAGTATTATGTTCGATTAAGTTATTAAAAACAATTGTTACTGATTAATTAAAAGATATTAATATGTATCAAATAACATTGATCGCTTTCCAAACGTGAAATTGGTTCAAATAAATAAATGCTGTTACTTAACGTTGTGTAAATAAACTTGATTCTACTCGGATAAAATTTATTGCGAATGATATGAGACATATTTTGTTCACGTTTAATAAATCTACACTGAGAAAAAAGTTTGGGTAAAAATTATTATATTGTATGCAAAACTGGGGACAAATGACGTCTTCTTGTCATACTCAATATACACTTTAAAAGAGGTTATAAGATAAATAATTTTATTGTACTGCATCTTAACAACTTGTACGATTCTTCTAACCTCTTTTATTATTTTTTGTAATAAAAAAAAATACATTCTAAAATCGGTTCGTCAATAACAGTTATATTTTCAACATTTATAAGACAATATTAAAACTTCTATTTTCATTACTTATCAATTTGCATGAATTTTAAATTACCACAAATAAAGTGGTAACATTTTTTTACTTAGAATTGTAGATTATAATACTAATGAAGGTAAATATAGTTTAACTTTTACATATTAAATGTGCAATTATTTATTTAACAATTAAAATTTTGTTTCATATCCGTTTAAAAGTAGAAAATCAATATTTTTTTAATTTGCCATTTGCTCGCTACATCTGCATTTTAATAAAAATCAATGAACAATTTTAGTAGAGTATTGTTTATGAAAACATTTTTAATATTGTACATTAAATAACTTGATATTGAATTAAAATTTTATTTACTGTTTTTCTGAAATAAATTTAAAAATAATTGCCTGTGTGAATGTAATAGAGGCATACTTGATTTAATAAAATATACTTATTTAAAAATGATTCATAAATACATAGTAAATGTTTTACTTACATTAATACATAAAAATACGATAAAAATTTTTGTATTTATTATACCGAATTTAATATCAGTGTATTTATTGAACAATTTTCTGCTTACTAATTCATTGTTGACTATAATTAAGCTTAAATTTTATGATGGTGTAATTACATTATCAGATCTATTTATACTCTTAATAAATAAATAAATGATTTATTCACTGTCATTACCTTTGTTTGAGATAAATATTAAAATTTCATTCTTTTTCATATACAAATTATACTGAAATAGAATTATGTTTTAAAAGTAATTACCTTATAATGTCCCATTTTATTAAATAGTGGATACGTTTATATATTATAATATAATAGGAAACGAAACACAAATTTAATTATAGTATAGAAATTAATTTTAATTTGAACTGCCTGCGCGCTAGGCGCTAAGTTTTTTTTCTGCTTAAGAAATAAAATTACTTTTATAGATTTAAACAGAAATTAACCCGTGTGATTAAAATTGTTGTACATAATTTAATATATTTATTTATTTAACATTTCCGAACTGCTATATCATTTTCACACGAAATCAAATTCTATGCCGGAAATGATACCATATCTGACCCCAATTATAATATCTGACCGGAATATTGGTTCTAATACTGAATTTAATTGTATTATTTTTGCGGAAAGTCGTGACAACCTAAACTAACTTCTGTTACAAAATTTGCATTACTATTTCGAAACAAAGTTTTACTTTCAAGTCAAGTCAACCTAAGTTATGTTGGGAGCACTTAATGTTCTATTCATTTAAAGTAACGTAATTTATACAGTGCTTTGTGATATATTAAACAACTTCTCTGCTCTATATGTTATTTCCAACTACATTTTACTATTTTTATAAATAAAATTTATTTAACTTATCTTCGAGACAACATTTGTTATAAGTTTGTTTTATAAAAATTTACACTGCATAATAATTATAGCGATTAATCATTATTTATTCCAACTATTTTGAATGGAAAATTATTTATTCGTATTAAATTTAAATTTTTATTAATATAAAATTTCGGTTATTTCGAACATAAATTAGATTAGCAAAGTGCCAACGGTGTGAGAAAGATAATAATAATCATGTTTCCAGAAATTTCCAATCAAATTCAACTTAAATATCTGATCAAGGGGCAATTTGAACTTCCATTACCAATAGTACACTTGATATTTGACTGTTAAAACTTAAAAACATTGTTACATTAAAAATTGTCTTCCTTTAATTATATAAATTACAGAATTAAACAAATTTTCATCATCAAAATTTTGAATCGTATTAAAGAATTTAAACGTTTAAAAAGATATAATTTTTAAAAAAATATTAGAAGTACGAATTTGTCTACGAATAATGGTTTATCTCTGAGACGAAACTCCAATATACTTTGGCTAAATTTTAAAGATCAAAATTATCATCGAACTTGATTCAAATTTGTATCAAGTTTTGAACAACCTTGACCCTTTATGTTAAGCCCGGATACCAATCAAGACAGCAAATTGGAACAAGTCTGTGTCCAAAGCTTGGACTACTCACACAGAAAAATTTCAATGCCATAACATCAGCTATATGTGGCTTATCTAAGGGATTTGTATAAAATCTACAAGTAAGCTACACGTGGGAAATACAACGATATATATGGCTGAGTCTGAGGCAAAATTGTATAAAATTTTGTTCGCCAAGCTACAGGTTTTACCACATTTGACACAGTTTTTGTTAAATGTAATTTATTTCTAGATTTTTTCCAAATCCCACAGGTATGCCTATGCAAATGTTTCCATGCAGGTGGTCTTGGCCACAAGTTTGGCCCATGTTTGGCCCAAGCTCGTTTCGATGAAGACCCAATAAGAATGAGTCTTATTATGCTCAAAATTGCATTGTCGTAAATAGTTCAGAAGTAACGATCCCTTACCATTTAAATAATTATTTATGCACTTTACTTCGTACTTGGCAAAAAAGAACATTGTGTACGAAAGCATAATTAAAATATCAAAAGTTGCTTCATACATACGTTTCGACCGTGCATTTATTCGACGCGAAACTTAAGCTCTCAATTATAATGCGAGATTTATTTTGCCGCCGGTACTTAAGTTTCGAACTTTATTTCTCATTATTTTGCGTACCCTATTACCGAGACTTACAAACGATTGTTGGAACGTCGTATCATTAAGTATAAATAGCTTGACGAATACGTACAAGTTTAATTGGGATGTAACAAAGTAATAAAAGCGGCGCTGCTCCGTCCAATACATGTACTCAAATGAAATTGGAAAAATAAGTAAGAGAAATTTGCGTTTGCTCGTAATATCTTTTTGAACGTGACTCCATTTAGCGCGCCTGTTCAAGCAAATTGATTGTAACAATTGACGCAACGATTTATCAGCGATACTATTCGTCGAAGTGTTGGACGAAAAAAAAAAAAAAATAAAACGAGTCCCTTCATCGAAATAACTTTCCCCGACAAATTGTTATCGGCTGATTAATGTCGCCAAATTAATGCAGCTCGCACTTCCAACCGCTTCGGGTGTTTCTATTGTTAATTTAAAATAGTCCGATTGTGGTCAAATTAATGTCGCTTAATTTATAAATTAAGGGGCGTCCTGTGGTTAAATTTTGATGGTAATTGTCCGATTCTAAGTAAAGATAAATGTTATTTCGCGTAGGTATAAAGCAAGCGTATTACGCGTGTAATTGTGTAATCGTGTAAAATATAACCTTCCCCGAGAGAGCATGAACATTTTAAAAGCGTTTTAAGAACATAAATAATTGGCTTAATACGATTAGAAAATGTATCAAAACGTTCGTGCACGTTTAAACGAAGAATAATGAATTTAATCAAAGATGCCAATCGTGTAATGACGTAAATGATGTAAAATGATGTAAGCAAGGTTTTATATCAAATATGAATAAATGCTCCTGATAATTGTTTTCGTCATTCTTCCGATAAGGAATTATTATTTTTTATTATTAAATCGTCTTCTTTGCCTGAGACAATAATTTTTTCTACATTATGAAAATGGTTTCAAATTAAGGTTGTAGCACGATGATTTTTAATGCATTTTATCGGTGTATACTTTTAATATTATATTGTACTATTAAATTATTAATTTTATTATTAAAAAACTGAATACAATATTATTTACAACACTTTATTATTACTAAGAACATTTGTTAATATTTTCAAAAATTTTCAATTCACATTGTTGAAACAACTCTACAGAGCTGCCATTAATGGTGTAATATAATATTCAGTTGAAGGATTAATACTGGTTCTCCATTGTTTACAAGATTTAATTAAAACGTCAAACAATATTTAAAAGTAATGAATATAAAATAGTTTAAATTCTTATATAATAAAACATTAAATATGACATATTTGCATAAAGATTTTTTTTTTATTTTTGATGAATTCTTTTCTAAAGAGAAGGAACGAAGTTTCATCAAGAAATAATAAAGTGTAAAAATAATAATCACTGTCCAAGTACAAGTTAAGGTTTACAAATTATTATATTCATTATATTTTCTTTCTAATTTTTGTGCAATATAATTAAATATAGATTTATTTAAAAAAAAAAAATGACTGAAACGTGTTCAGCGCGACTAATGCCAGACGAATGAGAGAAATATTTCAACATATCAATGTACGTTTCCCTTAATCCTTTTCTCTATAAAAGTACCATGTCAAATATCGATCCGCGTCGGTCAAAATTTCTTTCCCCGCAAACTCGTACGCGCCAATGACGAGCGTTAAGCATCGCATTGGCGAGGCGGCTTTAATTGAATATGAATAAAATGCGCGGCACACAGCACGCGGCCATATTTATTTCAATTGGATTTCTGCCGAAGTGTGTCAATTGAATTTTCGTGTCAACGCGAATATTTGATGCGAGACTTTATCGTCATTTAATAAAAATGGTGACACATTTTCGCAGTCGCAAAGGTCGTTTTAAGCAAAACAGTGTCGCGCGCGGATGGCGAAATTGAAAGAATACGGCTGCTAAAGGAAATTTCCCGCCGATTGTCCCCGTTTCCTCGTTTCCAACTGCGCGCGCGAAAAAAAGAAAAAGGACGCACACGCGAAACGATTACAGACTTTAATACCGTGACGTGCGATATTTATTCAGCATCGTAACGTCTTGAAGTGGCGCCGTGTCAACGCAACTTTTATTATTAATTTCATGTAAATTTACCCCCCCCCCCTCCCCGATAGTTTCGGCGAATTCGCCGATCAATATTGGAAGAAAAAGCGGCGAAAGAAAAGATTAAACGAAAAACGAGTAAATAAGTAAATAAATAAATGAAAAAGAAATGGTACGAGATGAAAAAGAATTATAAGAAAATTTGCCAAGTTTTGCAAATTTATTCGCGCCCCAAAAGATGACGAGTTTCTCTCTTTCCTTTTATATATATAACTTTCTCAGATCGTCGAGGAGGTGCGAGTCGCGATGTACATTACGAATAACGCGGACCAAGCGCTGAATCCAATATCGACTGACGAAGCGCGTCGGCATCGTGCCCGGCGCGATTTGTCTCGCATCCACCATCGCGCCATAAAAAGCGCACTCTTTTTCAATAAGCCCTCGATGCATTTGGGCGCTGCATCTTGCACTGCATCTCTAATCCGCGAGAAAGTCAACGTTGCGCGGGGGCAACTTTTTTTTTTTTTTCTACTCTGATGGACTCACTGAATGCTGAACAAATAACAGTGTTTGCGTGTACTCGCGTTTACGGCTTTTTAGTACAAATGGCACTCATCCAAAGACCAGAAAAATGGACAACGGCTGCACATTTCATGTCGCGTTTCAACTTTTATGAAATTTGTTTTTAATTGTCCGAAACATGCGACTCGCGAGCTTTTTGCGCCAAAGCGCCGCTTTTTGTAGTTTCGCAAATTAATTCTTTTTTTTTCCCCCCCCCCCTTTTTTTCGGCGCTCTTATCTGTTTGTTTATATGTCCGTTTTTGCGTGACTATCCTCAGCGTTCTGAGAGAAATTTATTAGTAGTTATATTACTGTATTTGACAATAATTCGGCGATCAATGTATATTAGTAATATTTTTTATAATATTGTATAATATTTAAAAGAAGAAAAGACATCGAACAAAAATATGCTTACCAAGAAATAGAACCCATTATCTCATGGTCCCAGTTGTGCCCTTCACCCTTGCGCACAGTGATTCTGGATTTTTTTGTGAGTGTAAGAATGCCAAATATTAAAAGCAGAAATAAAAATTTAATTTTTAGTAATACTCATAATATTGTGGAGTTTCCTAATAAATGTGATATCTTAAATATTTCTTTTTGCAATTTTGTAATATCCTAGAAATTTCCCAAAATTATTCACAACAAATGTTAGTAAAATATTATAATGATATCTTGTACGATTAATTTCTTTATAGCAAAGGATATAAATGTATAACTATTTAGTGTAAAACAAAAGTATCATTGTATAATTCCAGAAAAATGTGATTGCGAAAATTTGATTGATTATCATTCATTTTGTTCTTTTTTATCGAGCGATTAGGATTGCTATATTTTAAGCTAAACATTTCTAGTCGGAGTAAACAGTTGACTTTGAAATTATAGCGAGCATCCACACATCTTTTTTGTATCGACGTTATTAAAGTCCGCATTGCTATGCTGATCGCCAGCGTCTGACCGAGATGAGATATTAAAGGAGAGCAATAAGAAAAGGATTAATACACTCAAGTACAATTATTATTCTAGAAATGTACATGTTTTTCAATTGCAACTTAATGTTACGTAAATTAAATTGTATTTATTTGAAAGTACTTTTTTTCTTTTAAGAGAAAAATAAAATCACTTGGGTTATTACGTACTAGTACATTAGTTATTAATTTAATTCAATGTTTAATTTATAACTTCATAGTAAAAATAAGAAAAAATTAACAAAGCACTGATAAATTAAATATACGCGTCGCATTTCAATGCTTAAATGCATTTACTTTTTACACCTATAGTTTTAAAAATAACAAGTTCGATCGTTTTCGATCGTTTTCAATAATTAATAATTTTTTATTTATGTTATCATTAATATTAACTTATGTTATAACAATAAATAAAGTATAATAAATTACGTTTGACAGGTTTTCTTTTAATGGTGTCATTTGTTTTAATTTATTTTCTTTATATTATTCGTTTATTTAAAATTCTTATTCTTTATATTCGCGATTATCATTATTATTATTTATTATTATTTAATAATTCAAATATTTAAAGTAATTTCAATTGCAAAAAATACTGACACAAAAGGCATTTACAAATTATCATTTTACTAGAAATTACGCGATTCGTGAAGTACAGAGTTATTAATAATCTAGGCTGATCTCTGATAGAATGAAATTATGTTAACTTTACTCGTGTAGTTTCGTAATGACAAGTGTCAGAATTTCATTAAACTATTCACAGTAGTCATGTGCTGGATATAATAATCAGTAACGTTCACTTCGAATTAAATTTACATTTCATGGAAAAAATGCGATCGTAAGATACTTGTTCCCAGATAATATTTCTTTGTGGCCTATATTGTATTTATTAGCCCAATTTATATCAAGAAAAATTAAAAAAAAAATCCTAACTAATTATTACAAAATTTTTGTATTATTTCACCCAAAGTTATCGTCAAAATGTCAAGATACTGACTTTTCAATATTATAGGATTACAATTTAACTATTTTAATCCAATCAATCAATATATGAAGCCATTATTCTAATATAATTTTATTTACTATAAGTTTATTTATAACAAAAATATATATTCAAAGGAATTTGTTACTGGAATATTATTTGTTTTTTCATAGGTGAAAAATTATTGAATGGAAAGTCAATTTTCGAATTACATTCTCTCGCCATTAAATTTTGTCAAAATTTACACGTGAAATAAAAAAATATTACGAACAAGAACATTTTTTAGTACTATGAATAATATTCTGAATGTTGTATGTCGAACACGAATCGGAGTTTACCATGAATGTACTGCAATATATTACAATGTTACGTTTTACAGTTATCCGCTTCTGTTTTAAACAATAAAAAAAACTTTTCATTTTAAGCAATGTCTGAAAATATTACAGAATATTGTAACATAAACAATTTATTAAACAATGATGTATGAAAACTGTATTGTAAAAAAATAATTAATAATTTAATATTTCTATTTTTGTTTGATAATGAAATAAATTTTCTCCGAATATTTCACGTCCCTTATGCTCTCTTACAAATAAAAATGATTAAACTAAAAAATTGACTTTCATCAATGTGACAAGCAAATCCCTGTGTTATTTTAGTGTAATTTCATATCGACGAGTTTTCAATTATCAGTACGTCATATTAATATTGATACTAAAACAAAACCCCTAATATAAAATCACCTCAAATTGGTAGTCAAAAATATTGTCGTTACACTCACAAAACTGTCTATTTAAGAGTAATAGAATATTCTTATATTAAATAGGATTTCCATTCATTATATGGACAAAACGAAATTCTATTTATAATAAGAATAAATAATTCTTATAAAGCATATATTGAGATAAGATTATCAATAAAATTAAATTCCTTTTAATATAAAAACTTAAATTTATTGTATACTATCTGAATATTCTTATTTTAAATTGATTTTCTATTAGTTTTAATAGGAAATTTTTCTTTGTACAGTTTTTTTAAAGTACGTATATTTTTTTTCTGAGTGTATATTTTCATTCGTCTATTAGCATAAGAAACGAATAAGCCGAGTTTAAATTTAATCTGAAATTAATTTTGAAGCCACGCAAATAATTAATAACTGTCCCCCTTCCCTCGGTATACAAAATTATTGATTTTACTTCCGCTAATTCCAACTCAACATTGAATTTCAAATTTCATGACAAAATAATAAAATGAAAAACTCTAGAGGTCTTAAAGTACTTAAACAATAAATCCTACCTGCTTTTCTGCCTAGACAAAGATTGAAAAAACTTCGTTAGCGTACAACGTTATGATATACCACTCCACTCTTCTTTTCAGGTTTAGAAACAATATCGTCAGACCTTAAAGAATAAGTGTCAGTTCTTTTCTTTTTTTCCTTATTTTCCAGTAAAATTGAACATCTGTATAAAAAACAGATATAAGCTTAAAAAGTGGTTTAATATTAAACTTATAGATGTCAAAGAAAAGGTGTGCAAAAACAAAGAGGTAATATTATATATTGTAAAACCCATATATATGTACATCTACATGTACATACATAATCTAGTTTTATAAGCCTCAGAATGTATGTGACAAAAACAATGCGAGACACGGGAGGGCTTTAAAAAGATTATTCAACTATATCATGGTAATTCAACCGCCAACTCCCAAGCTATAAATCATCCATAAGAATATTTTCGCACATACACTAAGCCTAAGTGCCTTGATGTTGGAACAACCCGCGCTAATGGGCTGGCGGATCGCTTTAACTGCATCATAATGCCATCTCTACCTACGCTTTGTCAGGCCTCATATAAATGGAAGACTACATCATAAGCCAACTTGAGTATGCACTTAATAATCATGTCAGCTCTTTTCTTTCTATTTTCCCGCAACGCGCCGCTTTAAAAATCCGCCAGAAAACAAACAAGCTTTCGTTTATGAAATACCGCCCTTATCAATTTCAACTGGGAAAAACAATTTTTTACAAACGCCGTCCCCCGCTTGTATTAAAATATTATGTAAATCGAGCGTCGTATAAAGAAACGCCTTACACCACCCCCCCCCCTCCCCGTGCCTCTCCTCTTGACGCGACGAAAATTTGTTTCACGCAGACAGTACAAGCCTTTTTTTCTTTTCTCCTTGGCTATTCAATAATTCCGTCATTTCGCCACGAGGACGGTTTGCTCCGTCGAACATTTCCATCTCCCCGTATATACTTTATCCATGATGATTTTTTCCCCCTCTTTTTTGCCAACGTTTTGTCCACGGGATATTATGTTCGGAATAACATTCTTTGATCCCTCAATAACGCCATTTGTCGGTGCGACGTCCACTTCGGCTCGAATGACTTCTCGTATCGATCTTGGCGCACGAAAAAAAAAAAAAAAAAAAGAAAGGAGCGACGATGAAATTACGCTAACGTTTGAGCTCCTCTCTCCCTCTCTACCCCCGACAGTGGGAAAGATTTCGAAACGATTAGGGAATCAACACGCAAATCTGCGGGGAAAAATTAACTTACAAGCGGACGGTATTACAAGCACGATTTCGAGATGCCGCTTGAATTTAATATCAACGTTTACGACATTAATAATAATAATAATAATAATAAAAAACAAGAGTCAATGTGCTGGATATAAATGTGGGAATTAATCCGCGCTTACGCGAGGGCGAATAATTTTCTTTTACTCTTACGTAATCGATGACGTCGATATAATTTTTTATGCCACTACAAAGTGAGGAGTGAATGTTTGGATAAAAATAAATTATGCTAATTGTTTATCGCGCTCGAGCGTGTATCGTCGGGGTGTTACTGGCTAAATATTGAGTTCGATGCGTTACTTTTACACCGGGAAAACACCGCTCGGACGTAACTATAAGAATATAAAGTTTATTAGTACACGGCACATTGTGTACACTTGCGTACAAAAGTAACACCTTTAAAACTGCTGCGGAAAATTGAGTGTACATTCGACATCTACCCATGTAGAAATTGACAAACGGCCCAGTACTGGCCCACGCTTGGCAACCGTTGGCTTACCGTCGGCTGCGACGGTCGGTTGACCGTCGGTATGAAACACCAATATCACGTGGCCCAATGGTTGCAC
>JABFPN010001993.1:0-24783 GCA_022817305.1 Leptoteleia sp. ZL-2020 | reverse complement strand
TGATATATTATCTTTCTTTTAAATAAATACTAATATTATTTCATATATTACGAATTTTTTATTATTAATTACCAAGATCTTGGTAATTCGTAATATATGAAATAATATTAGTATTTATTTAAAAGAATGATAATATATCACAACTTTACGAAAACACTTAGTAAAATATACTCATATATTTCTCTCAGTGTGTATATTCCAGTCCGTTCTCGCGTTATAACTATAGTTCACGGCGTGTATGTGTGCGTCGTATACAAGTATAATTCCAAAGACTATTACATCTCCTTTGACGTGGGAGTATCGTGCGAAATTTCACAGTCTGCCAGTCTGATTTCGCGTGTCCTCGACGCCTCGCGAATCGCCAATGAACCTTGTCTATTGCGTCAATGAACCCGGTCTATTACTGCCCATTGTGGCCCGATGAGAACTTTTACTTTTTTACCACCCGAACCTAAGTCCCAAGAAAAGTCCAGCACAATATCAATCTGAAGTGCAAAAGTGATTTCAACTTCCATTTTTGGATTTTCCTATTTTATATTGTTATTAGTTTTGTACAGATATGAAATTTTTAGTATATCAACCATAAAGGCAGAAGAGTTTACTTATGAGTTCCCTCCCATGGTACATACGAAATTCTCTGTCACAAGTGTATATAGATAAGTTGTTCTCGACTAATGAAAAATGGAAAATATTATAGCGAAGCTTTTGGCATCATAGTTTTTGGTGGATAATTTGATATTAATTAACAAAAAATATGCAATTAGTATTTTCATCTAGTTAAATTGCTGTCAGTGTAATTGTGTTTATATAATATACATTGTATTGAAACCTTTTAATAAATGTTGATTAGTAATATCTAGTAAAAAACTATTTAATAATCATTTGTATCATTTAGTATTTATTTTTAAAAGGAACTTTTTGATAGTATAAAAAATACAATATTTATTTAGTTAGAGTTTCAAAAATGTATCATATTTTAAAATTTTTATCATTCATCTCACAGGAGTAGATTTATTTTCGAAATTGAACAAAAATAGTACGTAGAAAAGAATGTTGTTTTACAGTAAATGAATTTCGTGTTTATTCGACCGACTTGTAGGTAAAAGTTCAAATAAAAATATAAAATGTCTCTATATTATTTGGTTATACCCAAGAAGCAACGCGATGAATTATTTATCGAGATTATGCTCCCAGGTATCATCCAGACTTTATTCAGATCTTTTTAAAAATAATTATTTCGAGATAAAAATTCCGTGAAATCCGTGAAAAACTCCTGACCTAGACGCTCTCCAGATTATCTCCAGATTATACCAAGACAATTCGTCCGGACTATATATCTAGATTAATTTTTCCTTACGAGATTTTTGAAAACATTTCTTCACATTTCACTTTATAATCCTTAATTGACGGATATTTGAAAAAAAAAATTAATTAAAGAAGATATATATTAAATACAATTTTATTCACAATTAACTACTAAAAGATAACAATTTTCTTATGTCACCACCTACACAGCAAGGTAACAAATTCAAAGTCTTGAGATCAAATATTATCGAACAATTCATCTTCATGTATATTCAACTCCGCAAGTAAGTAACTTGCGTTTTGCGCAAAGAACAATATTTCCAATTGCAAATGCAAATAAAGCGCTCGAATGAATAAACCAAAGAGACACCTTCCCTCATGCAAACTGCCCTGCCTCCAAACACCAAACATTTATTGGCAAGATTTATTTTCAATTTATACACCGTCGCGTGGCAAATAACATTTCATCTCGAAAATTTCTCAAATTATCTCAGACGGATATAACGTTTCCTCAGGGCGCCAAGCGACAGCGTTCCTCCGATGAAAAATGCTCGGCCGATTCGTCCGATAAATATTATTTAGCAAGAAATTCAACAAGTGCAAAAGTCGTGCGTTTTTATCCCGCCATAATCGTTCCTTTTCGAATCAGCAAAGCGGAGGTCGCGACTCGTAACTGGCAAAAATGAGCGATGCTCCCTGACGCATCCACGAAATCGCGAGAAATATTTTCTTCTACGTCATCTTTTCGGGTGACTTCAGTCTTATTCATTTCTCCCCCTGAGGACTGTTCTTCCCTCCTTTCCCGGTTTCTTCCTTTATCATCCTTTAAATTTCACCGATGCGACGGACACAGGCAAACTAATGCCCCTCCGGAAGGATAGGGTTATCCATTCGCATTAAGCCATGGAGGCACTAGTTACACGCCGATTAGAATGTCCGGCGAAAGATTTATCGAATATCCGAAAGCCTCCTGTCTTTCTAAACATAAAAACGCGATTTGCGCGGGAATTCCGCCTCGCTCGCAAGATTAAAACTTTTTCTTTTTCCTCCTCTACGGATTATTGATAACGAGTCGATGGATTTAGAGGACCTTTGCTCTGTTCATGACTGGAAACATATTTTTTTTTGTTTTATAGACGAGAATCTAAATATTTTCCTCCGGAAATGCAATCGGCAGCATTATAGGCCGAGGAAAAAGTTAATAGTAAACTTTATAAAACAATTTATATTAATTTAAGGACATCTCCGAAAGGTGAACATTTTTACTTTTAATAATAAATTAAAAGTTGCTATATAATTTTTGATCTTTTTCCAAAAGTATAACGTTTTATGACAAGTTTAAATAATTATTTTTCGGTAGAATTGCTTTTTATATTTCATGGGAAACAAGAAACATTTTTGAAATATAAAATGTAAGTGCACTTGACCTCCCCATTTACTATGCGGCAGAGATAGAAACGTTCTCATTTTCAATGTGTCCGAAATTTTGCGTGCGCACTTTGTATGTACTGTTCGAAATAGTTGGCAAATACAGAGTGCAGCAGAGTTCTAGTCTAGCGAAAAAAAAGGAAAGAAAAAAATAATTTTAAGTCAAGATTTGAACGTGAGTAATTTAGATGGTCTAACACCTTACTCATATGACTATTCTGGTAGTAGTCGTATATACGCAATTACTAAAATAAGACTAATATTTTATCTTTTCTATTATATTATATATTTATAATATATAATATATATTAATTTTGTATTATTACTTTGAAAACAATTCAATTCAATTAATATTATATATTACATAAGTAAAATCTCAATTGATAAATGTATTATAAAATTTTATTTCACCATTATTAATTGCGCGATACACTTAAAGTGTTAGAGCAAAGTGTCCCAAAATGCTAACTAAAATTCATTAGACATTAACTCCATTAATGAAAACTTTATCCTTCGACATTTCTCTCCGCGAACAAACTTCAACTATATGCAAAGTATAATCAAATTATACCTCAAAGTATGCATTACAGAAAGCTGACCGTCCTGAAATTTATGTCTTCGACGTAATTAAAGCACTGCCCGGATTAATCACAATGGATGTTAATCAACGATAAACATTATTGCGAAAAAGAAAAGTATCGAAGCACAAATAAGGTACAGCAACGCCCGTGATATGAATATGCATTATAATTAAACAGTCAAGTTTTTGTAATTACACAATAACATTGATGTTTTTATCGAGTTAAAATTTTTAAGCATCATCGAAGCTAGTTTGAGATATTAAACATTGAATTAAATAGAATGGCGTCCAATTTGAATGGTAAACATAAGTTTCGATAAGCATAAAGATAAATAAAGAATTGTATTTTTATTCGGGATATATACAATAATCAATTCGTCATACTTTTTGTAATTACTCTACGAGTGTATCGAATTTTGTAAAGAAAACAAATTCGAAGAAGTTAGTAACGAACAAAATTCGTTCGGTATTGTTTGGTAAAACTTAAAAACAATTTATGCTTGAACTATTCAACAACTTTGTGTTCGTATTTTTCATTCCTCATTCAGATCATAATCAATCTAAGTTAATGAAAATCGAGATGGAACAACAAAACAGTGAATCTTTTTATATAAATACAAATTTTGAGCAACGTTTCAACCCTTTAAGTTTATAATCCCTTTTAGACAAATTGTAACACTATAATTATGTAAATAATTAAATTATTTAATCCAAATAAATAGATACTATCTGTGATAAAATGTAATTCAACGATTAGTTAATTAAACTCATGCTCCTAAAATTTAAAACCAGATTAATCATTTAAGATTTAAAGAATGTATTAAAATGAAAAGTAGTCGGCGTGGACACTGGGGAAAAAAGTTGAATTAAAAATTATTACACCTTCTAACGTTCGTAAGATATCGTCTATACATTATTACCATACGAATACGAACTTTTTCGTGTGATATAGTAAAATTTCTTATATCAGTATTATAAATTTGCTTAAAGTTATGATAATCAATACCGTTCTAAGTATCAAAATTTACCATATCTCACGTAAACTTTTTTTACCGCAATGGTACAGTAAAATAGCAGCCGCTTTTAGACAATACCTTTCTGTCGCCAGAGGGTAGAATAATTTAAATACAGAACTTTTTTTCCCAGTGCATACGATTAAAAGGCGAGCGTCATTTTTTTGCCCTTAAAAAAGAAAGCGTGATTATGTCCCGGCGCCCTTCGCTACGCGATTGCAGTTTGTTATTTTGATTTCCAGCATTATAAATAGGATGTCATTAGAGTTCCTTTTGAAGTTTCACTTTTTGCGCGACACATCTGCGATATCAATCATACCGGCGAAGCGGGGGATTATGGATTTTTTATGCCGCGCGGCCTAAAGTGGCGCGCATTAGCGAGGGAATTTTTAAATTATTACCAAAGTTTCGGGACATATTCCCTCGTTTACGTACAAATGAGTTCTTTATTGTGCGCGGACGAAATAATTGGTATAATTTTTATCCCGTTAATCACGGCTTACGCACTGAGAAAAATAATATAGTAATCTTGGACTCTACGTGTTCCTGTATAAAATAATGCTCGACATTGTGACAAGAAGTACTACAGTTCTGATAATTAGTACTTGAAAAAGTGATACCGTTTACCAGACTGTCTGGCAAAGTTTTTAACATTGGAGCATAGAGTCTCAGAATGCCAGAAAGTATAGTAACTCTTATTATTTTATTTTTCTCACACTGATAGAAATATATGCATGGCACAAGTATACGCATGATTAACCTAGGTATATGATATGCTTAAAAAATTTACAGGTATACGTATACTCCTGAAAGATATACGTATGGCTATAAGAAGCATACGAATGCTTAAGCAAAGCATTTGAATTTATATCATAAGTACAAACTAAATTTACACTGGATATAATTAAACAGATATTCTTAAACATCTGTGCGATGCAAGTCGTTTCTATCAGTGCAGTGCGCGAACAATTTGTCCCGTGAAATTTTTGTTTGGCACTAAGTTTTGGGCTTACTCACCATAATCGTCCTCGTAGATAATGGCTACTTTCGTCCAGTTAAGGAAGGCCATAACATCTTGATAGGCTGTGTTGAGCAGAGATTGTGCGGGATGTAAATTGATGCTGAATTCTCTCGCCTCAGTATCCAGGTCCAGCCTGGCTTCCAAGTGCGGTATGTCGAGAGCGTCGCAAATGCTGTGGATGTGTTGTCCGAGGATAGGATCTGAAGGACCAAAAACCGCGTGTACGCCAAACTTCACCTGTTGACAAGCTAAAATCATACATGAAAATTTAATGCACCGTATTATACAAATTTGAATATAATTATAATTTCATGGTGTTATTGTGGGTTAGTATATAAATGAAACATTAAACAAAGTTTTTTGCGAGTGTCTTAGGGATACACGAGCTCGTACTTTCCGAAAAGAATATTAAATAGTTTTGAACAAATTTGTATACCATTATTTACAAATATTGGAAAAAATTGTATGTTCATTATTCAGGGTCAGTGAGATTAATTAGTTAAAATATAATTCAATATTACTCATCTGTTGATACAAATTACGTATCAAAAGATGAGTAATATTGAATTATATTTTAAATTTAGTAATTTTTCATTTAACATTATATTATTGCTAACTTTGTTTACTACTGATTATATTAGATACAAACTTTGAAGCGAACTGTTTTATTGCATAAATAAATTAATTATTGCATAATGATAATAATATATTTATGATATATGAAAATAACTTTGTTTATATATTAGAAATGTTGACTATAATAGTACTGAGCGAATGTAGTAATACTTTAGTGAAACATGAAATTGTAATAACAGACGCAGCAATGAAATTCAAACCATTTTCACTTTTTAAGTAAAATATTTAATTTCTTTTTTCTGCAAATCACAACTTTTTTTAACGTGTGTAGTAATTGTATGTATAAGCACTATTATTTAACGCAAAAATCTGATTTGAACATAAATTGTTTTGTTAAATAAATTCATATTATTTATACATATAAATACTTTACACACGAATGCATCAGATATGTATACATAAAAACTATATTATCGAAAAAATGTTTTATAACTATTTTTGATAATTGCTTTACTGCTGTAGTGAACTACAATAAAAATTGAAAACTTTAAATAAAAAATGGGAAGAAAAATCCCAAAATGATACGACAATGCGAAAAAAATTATAATATAACAAGAACTTTATAAAATATTTGTAGACTTTATATTTATTCCATTATAAAATTTCGTTTATTTAATAGTAAGATAACATATACAAATATGTTGAAAGCTTTGAAACATCCAGTTTGTTGTTTGACTCTAAGTTAAACGAAGTGCACACTTGCTATCCCAATGAGTGTTAACCATTGCTCTTAGACATATATGTATATATATGTCAAATTCAATTTAAGTTTGAAAGAGTATATTTAATTAAGACTGTATTTAATTGCAATAAATAATCCATTAAATATTTCCAAACAAAAAGGAGCACTTAATAAGCAGACTTAATAAGAGATTAATTCAAATATACGAATATATAGTTAATACTTATTAGTAAACCTTGAATATTCAAAATCAATATTTGTTACAAATACTTGAAATTTATTAACCAAGAAATTAATGACTTACAATTGTAATAAATTCATTAGAATTATTTACAATTTTTTTTTATGTTAAGTGCTTAATTATTTAAAGTTGTGATAACTTAATGCAAATTATCAAATGTAAAACATTCTTTTATGAGGCTCATTAAAGTTACGAAACATATAAAGTGTAACCACTTTGCGGTCTGAGTTTCTCGCTCGTGAACTCGAATGTGGCAGTTATCTTACCCAAGTTGAAGGGTTGTTACGATATCAAGCGAACGGTATAGGTATTGCAGTAACATCAAATTCGCTATTATTGTATGGATATTTTCGTCAATGACTACAATTTCATATCAATTAATTTTTTGAAGTACAAACCAAACATTAAATAATATTAATAATCATGGAATACTTTGAATTACGTAGAAATTATTGTCATATAAAGATGTAATAATAAAGATACCGATTCTCTTTAATTCACTTAATACTAATATATTAATTTCTGACATATTTTACATTTTTTTAAACTTTCTTGCCACTTCAACGTGAATTGAAAGTAATTTTAATACTGAAAATTTGGAAAAATGAAAATTTTCCAAAGTTTGACAAGTTGAATATATGATGACACAATCTCTGGGTCTGATTGTAATATTTAGTGCAGTCTCATAAAATTTTATTATTAAATAATTATATACTTCAATGTTTTTTGAATGTTCCCAATAAAATAATTTAAAGCCAGTAATACACTATCTTTTTATTATTCTGCTAGAATTTCAAAGGTTCGTCGAAAGTATCTCGATTTAAGTCACAAGTTTATTTGCTCTTAGTTCGTCTATTTTTCAACTGCTTAAGCGTTCTTTCGGAATTTAATTTATTTTTTAATACTCCGAGCGTCTAGTATGCGGGACCGTAAACGAGCGGTAAAAAATGCGCTCTATAGCGAAGACTTTGGCTCTGATAATTAAGATATTATTGTTACCCGGAGTAATTGCTACAGGTGCGAATTAAACAATTACAAATAATCGAAATTGCGTTCCATTAGCTTCGTATTTGTCTGTCTCGTGTCCTGTCGTTTTTTTAAGATTAAAACGACCCGTAAATCGAGTTTCAACTTCGAGTACGCGAATTTTTTCGCGGATGTCGTTTAAAGTACCTGGCGTGGCATGTCAAGCGACTGAATACTTGCGCACCGAGTCAAGTTAAACTAGTTAAAAAGTACACTCGCATCAGCATACTTTGAAAAATATATTTCCGGCAACATGAAATCCTTTCGACTGCATATGACACGTCATTTGTTCAAGAATATATCACTACGCGTCGGACTTTATAAATTTCGCTATGCTAACGATAAAGGCGGACTTAACCGGAAATTTTAAAAACTTCACTTTGATCGCGCGCCTTTTAACTGCTAAATTAAATCCGTCGTCATTTAAACTGTACGAAATAAAATAAGAAATTGCGTTTAATAAAGCAAACTTTTAATGTAAACTGTAATCCGGTTTAATTATTACTAACAATCAATCTGTGAATAAAATGTATTCATAAATTTTTCATGCTCCATCTAAAAAAGTTATCGAAGTCAAATTCATAATATTTTTTATTGTCTTATAGCCCGCGACAAATTAATTATTTATTATTAAAATTAATTTGAAGTGTCAGTTTAAGATTAACTATGATGGCACGAGAGTTACAAAATTTAAAACATCACATTTATGTCAATTAAAAAATTTGCTTATAAATATTATAAAATATATTTATTCTATTGCGACAAAACGATGATAATTAATTTGCACGTAATTATATAGAATGAATTGCAAAATTAGACTTCGTTTTCACTATTCAATTTTGAAAAATCTTTGATGTAATTTTATATCAATTTCCTCGATGGTTCAATAAGCCATAAATTTACATCGTTCATTAATAGTTGCCTTAATGAAATGTTAAGAAAACTTTGATGTCTGATGAACTTCCAGGGACACCTTGGCTCGAACCAAACGTGTCATAAAAGACATAATTACCGACTGTAATGACATTTGCGTGACCTACAAAAAATTTCACATTATAAATAAAGTTGAAATGAGTTACTCACGCGCGCACTGAATTTCAAACGTTCAACGGTCTGACAGCAAAGACGTTTTTTGCTAATTTCATTTATAAAATTGTTTAATTAAGTTACCCGAATTGTGTTCGTAAACTTGAAAACAAATGGGAATTTAATTTTCCATGTAAAAATGTATACACAATAAATGCAAAATGTTTACGAAACAACCTAAATGTAATGCACGAGAGCGACGTAACTTTCCTGTTTGTCTCGGCCAACTTATAAAATCAAATTAATTTTAATATTACAGTTGTTAACTTTCGCACAAATCATCGAATTGTTAAATGAAAACGCATTTTCTAAACCGCTTCATTTTTTACTTTATTTATGGCGTTTAATATTAAAAAAGTTGTCGCTCGAGTGTCCCTGCGTCATATTTTAAAAGTCCCACCAACATTAAGAAGTTAATAATGTACTTGGCACATGACGCCATAAAACAACGGTTTTTCGATAAAATGTCTTATACGAAATTTATAAACCATTTTCCTAATTATATCGTTCCATCGTGCTGGCCGAGGGACAAAAAAGTTGTGCGCTCTATCGCGCCAGATTGAAAATCGACCGGATACGTGCTTTACGACCTCGCGTGGTGGATATCGGTGACCGAGCAGCTAGTGCGAACGAGATTAATCCCAAAGGTACAGCGACCGAATCTCTCAGAAGCCACTGAGGAATGTTTCTGCGTTTTCACCTTTCAAGATAACATCTCGTTACTGCTTGATCTATGTAACCTATTACGGATTACATTTTATAGCTATTGCATGGAATAGCATCATAAAAATAAAATGAATTCCAATATCTAAACCAATTTGATTTATTCACTCTTGTTAACCTTATGCGATGTGCGTTGGTGTTTTGTATAGCAACGTAAATATATTATGTTTATTAGCAAAACTTTTATAGGATGTGTCAAAATTATCGCTGACTGAGAAAATATTTATTTTATTCGATTTTACAGATTACACGTAAAAAAAATTTACATGTTACTTGAAATGAAAATTATTATTTTACAATATTACAATCATTCAAATATGTATTTATAACAAAATTTATAGCAATAAGTAATTACTTTATTAATGAAGATAAAAATGATAACTGTCAATTGTCTTATTTTTGCGTAACACGCCTGAAAAATTTGCAATCTCTAGCAACTAAAAATAAATACACAATATTGTATCTAACATTCGAAACGTCATCGAGAGGCATAAATCAAATTTTGTTTTGTCTTCGTCGGCAACTTTTTCCGTATACCTCGTAGCACACAACAACTTGATTCGTTTAAAAATTCTCACGTGACACTAAAACGCGACAAAAAAAAATTTCCACACGACTGCGAATTATCCGGGGACATATTTTCATTAAAAATTGTACTTCCCGAAGTTATAAGAACGTACACGAGGGTGATCGATAATGGACTGAAAAAGGAGCAAAGAGATGCCGCAGAGATGGAGGAAAAAGGAGAAGAGAAACAAGACAAGTGAAATATATGGACGAGAGTTCGTTTTATTCTGTGTGACCGCGGAATTTGTTTTCGATGTTGAAGCAGAAAAGCTTTATGGTGGCAACTCAGTTTGAATAATACGCGCTTTTTTTGTACCGAAGGAATCGTCGGTTTTATGGTAAAACATTATATTCAAATAAGCTGAACAAGAATTATGAGTATTAAACGTAGTTTTATTGCCCGAGCGTTCGGATATATTGAGTCATGCATTTCGGAAGAAACTGCATTCTGTTTGGTAAATGTTTTTCCTTTTTTTCTTCTTTCCCGCTTTTTTCATGTCCAACTTTCACATTATAATGGTTGCGCAATCGATAAAAAATTGAACTAAATAAAAATGTTTAACTATCATTATCTAATTCTTCTTCCATATAAAAAACTTTATACCATTCTCATAGAATTCTATTAAAGTCAAAAATATATTGGAAAATTATTAAATTACTTTATAATGCGATTGAAAAAAAAGTAAATTGTTTAATATTTACGTTGGCAATGATCGGGTTCATGATAAAAATATGACGATTATCATTTGTAATATTTATCAAGTATTTCATTCTTTAAGATTATGTTATGAAGAAACATGTGTAAGCAGCTATGAATTGACCTCCCGAAAAGTTACGTATTTTATTGTAATATGATCTACATTTGGCACTGCTCTTAGTTATGTACTGTATAGTTATCATAACGCTTGCATTAGCGCGTATATTTCAGCTGAAATTACGACGACATTATGATCTTGCGAAAGTGAGTTATCGTTTGAAATTCACGGATATTTGGTCTGGCGATTATGTCGCGCGTCGTAGACTAGATGCCGGGTAGAAATCATTGCGTCTTCGCGAAAAGAAATTCGACGACGTTCTGCCAAGCAACGCAGTGGCAATATTCTTCTGATATTCCAATTGTACGCGCTGCGCGAAACAATGCTCACTGCCAAAATCATAAACTTGGGTCAATCAGTAAAATTAAAATGGAAAAGTTATTTCTTATATCGCGATACTCAATGCAATTCTATACAACATCCCATTTTAATATAAAATATTTTTTTCTCTTTCTTATTCTTCTTCTTTCTTTTTAAATACAATGAGAATATTTTTCATCGTCAAAAATCCTTATTATTATATAAATAATCTTTCATATTATCACAATCCTCATCATTAAAAATTCATTAAAATTGAGAATATTATTCTAAAAATGTAAATTCATCTGAATATATTGAAATGTCAAGTATCATAAACTTTAAATTATAAATGACGTTTTTCATTAAAGTATTCATTTTTATTGTTAAAAATATATTCAATGCATACTTTAAAAATACGAAATTAAGTTCAGTTGAAAAGTGCCGACTCCTTGTTATATATTCATTTTTTATTTTATATACTTACATGAAAATTACATTCTTAATATAACATTACATAACCAGTAACGAGAGAAATGTTTTTCACTCCATAATTCTTTATATTTATATAATATAATTTACAATATAAGCTTGACATTAAATAAAATATCTAAATACCTCATATATTTATATGTTAAATGAACATAAAGTGTTATATTGATTTCACATATTTTTTTTTAATTTTAAACATCTTTAATGAAAATAAAATAATATTTAACAAATTTTTTGTTTGACTTATTTGAAGTTAAAGTGAAAATCAAATGTGGAAATAAAGCAGCAGTTAGCCGTGTGCAGAGAAAAAGATTTTCACAGGAGTGCGTAAAGAAAATTGCAGTTACCACGTAGAGATGGTTTGCGACAAAGTTTAATGATCCGAAAAGGTATAACAAAAAATTACACTAATTACTCCGCCACCACGAGTTCCCACTTTACGCATACAACAAATGGATCTGGTCGAACGGTTGTTGAATAAAAATAACAAGCTGCACGAAAAATTCAAAGGAGAGATATTTCACGTTTTTTCTCGTCGTCTTTTCTAAAAATGTGAATAAACAAAAATAACGGCATCAGATAGGTTAAGATCCCTCTGATGTTCCCTTGAACGACGTAAACTTGTAAATTACTTTTTTGAAGTATTTTGTAACAAATGAGTTGTCTACAATGGAAGCGGTGTAATCGCAGCCGAGAGAATGTCTGGCAAAACGCGTCGACGAACCGGAAGAATGAATGTGTTGCTACTTCTAAATAGACTTTTTTATGCTGTATTCATTCCCTAAATGCGACTATAGAAAGCCGGCTTTGAGCATTCCTAAAATATATAACTTTTTTCAATTCACTTACTTTTTTTTAATCTTCATACACGAACTGTAAACATAGATAATCAGTAAAATATTTAATTTTAACAAAGGTCACTTTAAATGTATTTTGATATAAAAAAACATTTGTAGGGCAAAAGTTAATTCAACTTTATTGATTAAAAACGTTAAAATCAGCACTGATAATCATTCTCTATTATGTCTTGAAAACAGGAAAAATTCCTAATTTTTCTCCGATAATTGCACGTCTATACTGGTATTGATTATTCTCTAAATTTGTTATATAAAACTAAAAAAAGTTTATCGATCGTTGGTATCATTGTGACAACTTTTGGATAGGAAACCTGGCGAAAAATTCGACACGAAGAGGTGACGGGGTAACCTAAATTTTCGGGAGCTATTTCGCGACTATAATGAGATAGCGATTGATTGATTAACTTTGCATAGCTAATATGAGAAGAATAAGTGCTGAGAAAACCTCGATGAAATTGAGTACGTGACGTCAGTCCACGTGTTTAAGAGGATCACTTCACGGCCTGTTCTAAATACCCGAATAAAGGCGACATCGCGACAAAATATCCGGATCACCAAGTCACCCCTGGGAGGAACCGTCGCTCCGGTACCAGCCCGTCATTAATTAGACTAATGAGATTGAAATGTTTTCCACAATAGGGCAATTCTCGTGAAAGAGTAATATGTTTTAAGTGGCAATCCGCTCGGGGCATTTACAGAATGGATTGAATAATTAAGTTAAAAGGCATTACGAAGGACAGGCCGGTCTTTCAAAGGCGCTCCACTGTAATAAGAATCGAACGAATGGCTTTTGTTAAGATGCCCTTTTTATGTTTTTGAATCTTCTCTCGATACGACAGAAGTGGTACACTGGAGACGTACGCCTACTTGTATCTATTTCCAGCATACCAAATATGTTCTCCACTTTAATTGGCATTGAAACGAAAGGACGCGCGACACTTAGTACACTTTCGTTTACCTTGAAACGTTTCGCGTTATAACCTGGAAAATGGAGTGACAGTTAATCACAAATTTTTTGTGAAGTGTGAAAAAAAATCGACACATTCCAATTTGGTACATTTCTGTTTTACTAGGGCAAGTTTTGATGAGAAATTTTAATTTCGATAGTACTGAAGTGATTCTTCTATAAAGAAATGTTACGATCAATTTAGGTAAGTTCTCTACGTTAAATCCTACATTATTCATATATGTTAATTATTTTTATCCAACATTATTTACAATACAATATTATGCAAAAAAATTCACTGAAATTGATTTGTGCGTGTGAACAATAATATGAACAATAATAAATTTTTTATAAATGGATCACTGCGCCATCTAACAAAGGTGATATTACTTATTACTACACTTTATTATTATTATTAATATTTGTTATTTCCGAATACATCAGTAGAATGTGAAATTGTAATTCTTTCTACTTCAATGGCTTCAAATAATTTGTATTTAGTAGAAATGCAAGATAAAACAATTCGATAAATTATTCGGTTAAATGTTTGATTCGTTAAATATTTATGGACTGTTACACCTGAAACTTTAATTCTACGAGCATCCGTCGGGTTACGGCGTTCGAATGAACTTCAAGAATTAATTATCCGAAATAATTATTATATATAGCCATCTGAAAAGCATTCAAAAAGTGCGCATAAACAATTCGTAAAATGAGATAAAAAGGGCAAACGCACCGTTAAACTCGAAAGTTCAACAAAAATAAATCACTTAAAATTTCGCCAACATAATTTGATGCTTCAGTTACTTTATCCCGAAAGTTTGAGGCAGTGAAACTTTTCGACTAGACTGTATCTGTCGAAACCTCCGTAGCTATACCATTTCGTTGATTTGTTCGACAAGTAAAACATATCACGCGAGCGACATCTATTTTAGATCAGTTACTTTCGACGGTTTCTGCGTCACTTCAAAAATAGTTTATTGACTTTTAACTACAAATGCCGAGCAATATCGCGATCCTTTTGTACGGATAAACTTGGTCGATTTTTATTTTATTTAAAGCAATACGTTCTCCTTTATGTTCGATTCCATCGAAAAAAGCCCTGGCTTTTTCGCTGAACTTTCGGAAGGGGCTTGAGGATGGTGGGGCGCGGTTCGATGATAAGAGCTCGGGGAAGGAATTTTTGCGAACATATGGAAGCATCTACGACCAAGATATAGCCAGAAACGAAACAGGTGCGGGCTTTTGCTTTACGAGCTTGGCCGTGGAATTTGGTTAAAAGAGAGAGTGCGAACATGGAATTTAGTAGGCAGATCTATGGCGATGAATTTTATATTGACTTCGAAAACTTATTGCAAATTCATGTGGCCACTTTTTTGTTATGCTAAATTGTACAGGGTTTAATTCCTACGAAGAACAGATTCCGGTGTCCTTATAACGAATTATTATTATTACAGATTGAGTGAGTGTTATATTGCTTTTTAATGATGACTTTTGTTGACAGCTTAGTTACCATTTCTTATAACAGTTGATGTTATTATATTATAAATTAAAAACAAACAAGTTTTATTGTTTTAATATTTCAACTTGTGAACGTGAAAAAATATGGACAGAGAAATGTAATTTTAAGAGAATAGAAAAAT
Organism: Leptoteleia sp. ZL-2020; assembly: GCA_022817305.1. NCBI lineage: Eukaryota > Metazoa > Arthropoda > Insecta > Hymenoptera > Scelionidae > Leptoteleia > Leptoteleia sp. ZL-2020. The sequence goes on along the minus strand of JABFPN010001993.1, from coordinate 9,425 downwards.
TTAATTTAAAGGTGCTGAATATAATATTTTATTGGAGGAACAATATTTAGATTTAAAACATTGCAACAAAACTCTTTAGTCTTTTGCAAGCTTCGCACAAAATTCCTACATTATATTTGAAATTAAATTAATTATCCAAAATAATTAAGCATAATTTGTTGAATATTGCAAATTAAACGTTTTTATGAATAAGGTACTAAATATCCTTCTAATTGATACTACAATTTCGGTTGACAATTGCCGTCCGATTCACTTTTTTAAGTAGTATCGATCAAAATTTAGTCAGCTTCGTGCGAAATTTTCACATCGATGTATTATAATTCACATTTTTACAGTTTTTAATATCTTTGCCATGTAAATTATTGGAGTAGTTCAAAGTTGGATATGCATCATGTTATAAACCTGCGGTCGTTAAATTGTAATATAAGTTTAACATATGTTGCTGGATTTTCAATTACTTGCTTCCATCATCACAGCAACATGAAAGTTTGTGTAATATAATTCACGCCGAAATATAACGCATCAATTCGAACATTAATTTAGTCCAAACACGTCCAAGTATTTCTAATTTAGTGTTTATATATTCCTATTCAATTAATGAAATAATGTCGTTGAATTTTAAATTGCATTATATTTCTTTATGTCTACTTATGTTTACATCATAAATATTCATTTTACTTTACAATTTTTATCTAATAAAAAATGATTTCACTATTAAATAATTCGGTAGTTTTAATGTCAATGATTTTATCAATGTAATAAAAATACCTTATTTACTTTGGTTAATTACATTAGAAAATTTTAAATATTCTTAGGAAAGTAATAATAATTACTTTCCTCTTTTGATTTATGTATCGGCGATATAATTAACAATTACATTGAACCTCAAATGAAGTAATTATAAATTTGTCGCCGAGTTTGGTGATAATTAAAATTTATGGTAAACTCGTAATCAGACTCAACTTTGTTTTATATAATTTTCTAACGTATCAATCATTTTAATCAATCTTATATAATAATAATTATTAATATCTAACGACGATGTAATTGAAGTATTGATTAATAATATAATGCCAATAAATGTTTCAATAACAAATAGATAAAAAAAAAAACTGTAATGTGATCAAAGTAAATAGCTCTGCTTGAAAATATAATATACTTTAAAACTTGTTCATTTCTAGTGATAATTAAAACAAATGGATTTTAAACAACGAATAATTTCACTTTGTGTGCTTAATAAATAAAAAATATTAATAGTCTAATTAAATACCAGATTATTTTATTAAAACTTTAAAAATTATGATAATTAAATGAATATTGTACTTTAGAGAAACGTGAATTTATTGCTTACATTCGCTAATTTGTTTTTGTAACTGAGAAAGAACTTTATAAATGATATTTGTTTTAAAAATAATGTCAGCACGAAAGTTTGGTTGTAATTATAATTTAACCAAACACAGCGTCATCATATTATCAAAAAGTTCATAAATTATAAAAAATATTAATAATAAGTGCATTTTCCATTAAAAATTTTGATAAAAATTCCGATTATAATAAGAATAAAATACTTTTTATTTCAAATTGATTCACTTTTATATTGTATATTTCTATACAAAAAACTTATATTTATATCATGAAAGAGTGTCAAACAAAGCAGCTGAAAAGTTTGTCATTGCCAGAACTCTGTACCCTAAGATTATTAAATCGTATAGTAAATTTACATGTAAAATTTTCTCCGCATGATATTTAAAAATTAAGTTGAATGTTACAGTAATATTGAAGGCTTCTTTCTCAGACAGTTTGGGTGAATTATTCGATAATAATTTATCAATTATCTCAACCTCTTCACTCGTATCAAGGATCAGTTGGCCAATAATATCGCGGGGGAATGTACGAGCTCTGCGTGGGAGTGAGAAACCGGAAGCGAGATAACAGGCGTTTAGCACGTATTTGTAGAACCGTAAAATCTGAAAAGCGCGTCTGCACTCAGATAACGCTTTACGCGAAACAGACGGGCCGCTTGCCAGCCTCTTTACATTTACATAAGTTATTTCTATTGCGGTTGGTGTACATTACGTTGCAAAAGGAAGATAATAATTGTAGTTAACTCTCAAAAATAGAGTCATATTCCTTCCTCGGCAGGATATCAGCGCTATGATAAAGGCGATACTGACTTTATCACAACATCGAACACCGATTTGAATTTGACAAAATTAACTTTGCTCTCGTTCAGGTATTATTTATGAAAATTTAAACGAGAAAATCAATGGGATGCAATTTTGAAATTCGTTCATAATATGTTTGGATATATATATATGATATATTTGGAATATATATGATTGAAACTACTGAGTTGTTAACTTGAATATTTTTTCCCACTAAATTTTTTATATCTTTTAATCAACAATTTTTTTCATTATTTTTTTATTTTCATTGAAAATTACTAATTAATAAATTATCACTAACGACTATTAATTATTTGTTACAAATAACTTTTTGCATTTTAATGTTCATTGAAAAATATGTGGATTGTTTATGTTTTTGTAGTACGATAGTTTTTAATACAAGTTTGGAAAACGGTAATGTACTCGTCCGTGGAAGATTACGTTTACGCATCTCAAAATTCGCGTAGGCATCAAAAGTCACGTGCGGTCGAGAATATCCGGAAGATTATTCGGGTCAAAGTTTAGGAGAGCTCGTGAATTTCAAGTTTGTCGGCTGTCCTTTCCAGGATAAGCCGGAGCCTTTCCGAGACAAGAAGACCGTTTGGTTTGGCGAGAAATCTCAATTTCAAAAGTGAGATATTTAAGAGCGGGGTTGTCATAAGAATTTTCCAACTTCGTGCCTCGAACGATAATCGTCTACCATACCGCGCATCGACAACAGATCGATTCATGACTATTTAATTAAATTTCAATTTTATATAAGCAAACGAATTTGATTAAAATGCTAGGTTTCAAAGTAATAATAAACTTGATAACATTTGAGAATTTTTAAAGAAAATGTTGAATAAAGTTTTTAGTTAGCTATAATTTATATTTTTTTTATTATAGAGGTAATGAATCGTAATTAATATTTAATATTACATTATTGCAAAATTCTACGTTCAAAAAACAAAATAATTGAAAACCTATTAGAATATAGCGATATAACTGAAAAAAAATTATGAAAGTAAAACTGTAAAATTCATGTAAAATTTTCAATAATTTTTTGTATTTTAATTTTTAAAATTATTTCTTACAAAAAAATATCAATCACGCGAAAGCATTTGGGTAATTTTATCAATAAAAAAGAAAAAGAATACTATTAAAAATATGGTACAGAATTTCATCTATCTTTAGTACTTCAAGTTTTGTCTTTCAGCAGCTTTTTTTTAGATATCTTTCTATGAGTAACAAAGCAGTCTGATTACTCAAGCTTTTCTTGCATTGTGGTATAGATTTTACACTTGAGTGATGTATAGTTTAGTTTAAAACCTACCATCCTAGCCATTTGAAACCAAATACAAGAATATAAAAAATAGTTAATGAATATGTATTAAAATAACTTATGACTCTTTTGTAATTTCTTCAATTGTAATGAAACATTTTAAGCTTTGAAATTTAAATTAACTACAATTTTTTTCTATAAAATCTTTGAATAATATTTTTAAGACATTTTAATACACATTAGGAGAGCAATGTGGATTTTAATTAATAACAGAATCAATAATTTAAAACTGTAAAAAAGTTTTCCTACCTTTCTTCGATGCGTGAAAGGAGTCGTTTCTAGGCACATATTGAATGTCGTAAACCAATGTGGTTTTTGGCAGTATGATCTTCTCCTTGTTAATTTTATAAACTGCATACTTGAAAGCTAACTCGGTGCTGCTATTCCTTTGGTCATGAGTGAATATTGCACCTGAAAACAAAAAAAACATATTTTATTTAATATCAATTAATTTTCAAATAATATTACATTGTATACAACAAATTTTTTGTACATTTATACACTGAGAGAAAAATTTTGAACAAATTGTAATTTTCCGTTGTAATTTAAGGACATAATGGACAAGGTTGCAAAAAGTATAATAAAAAATTGTACAATGTATTTAAACATTTATAAAAATAAAGTGAAAAATCATAATATTTACGTGTTTTATGAATACATTTTATAATTTTTTACTGTAACTTTTTGGCTTTATCCACTATATCCTCAAATAACAAAAAAAGATTTCAATTTTTACACAAATTTTTCTCTCAGTGTACGAATTCATTAAATTCAAAACTATTATCGCGTAATACGTAGACATTAATACGAAACGATAGAAAATAACATTCCATTTATTATATCTGCCCAACGAGACATTATTCAAATTGTTTTCCAGTTATCGATTAATGTAATGATCGTGCTGCTTAATAAAGCTCCAAGTTTCTGATGATATTACAAATTCGTAAGGCTCTGGATTTATTACGCTGACGTCGATCGAATATTAATTTTAATTATTTTAATTTCATTTCGTTGTTGTTGCGTTATGAACAAAATTCGATTTTGGACGACGCCTTTATTTTCTTGCGAACTAAGAAAAATTGAAATATCGTCGTTAGAAAAAGAGCGGGAATCCGTGCCAAAATTGTTTAACCTACATTTTTAATGAAAGCATTCGAAGTTAACAAAAACTGTGACACAATTTGATGATACAGCATGGATTTAATTAAGCTTCGTTCAAAATAATTAGCTCATTTTTGAAGAAGACTTTCAATAATATTTTCATTCAATTATACATTTAGACGGTTATATTTTATATATATAGCGTAAAAGTATGCATAACCAAATATACATTAAATGTTTAACTTTTATTACAACTTGGATTTGATGTTATGTGATTAGGAATACACTGGTGCATAAATTTACCAGTGTAATTCACGCTATTGTACGCACGTTTGGAACAGAAATGATACCGAGACAGATAGAAATTATGATTCCGCATATAAAACGAGGATGAAATTACGTATGTGACGTAATTATTCGAGAAATATATCCATGTAAAAATCGATACATATTACCTACACGCGGAGAACAAAAGCGTTGTTAAATTGGCAATTTACACTTCAGAAAATTGTGCTCAACTAACGATCGTAGATTGGAAATTGGAGTATTTCACATTCTTAAATTACAAATAAAATATAAGTTGGAAATGTTCTTATGATTGCATTGTTCTTCATTACACTTCTAAGTAATAGTTTAATAGTTCTAGCTGTAAAATATAAGAAGTTTTAATTATTTTACTACTTCACGTAAAATAAGTTCACGGTCTACAGTTACAATGAAAGCTGAAAAATATATTTTCAGCTTTCCGTGATTTGCTTGCAGACATCTGTTGTAAATTTGTTTCGCGTTTTTTTTTTATTTGTATAAATTCAAAGTTCGCTTTATAATTCGATAAATGAAAAGAAGTTTAATAAAAATCAGGCGACGAGAAAAAGATTTGATTACAAATCGATAGTCTGATTGAGAAAAATGAATTCTGTTAATTTAAAGAAATTGAGAAGTTCAGATTGACAGGAAACTGAAGAATAACAAAAATTTGTAAAGTAGTAATTTTAATGGCGTAAATTATAATTATATCAAAAATAAATTTTAATTGTAATTATTTAAAATAATTATTAATATATTAATAAATACAAAGTACAAACTAAATTTCACATGCTGTTGACTTTTCAGCATATTTTAGCCAACAAAATTACGACCGAAAAACTAGAAACAACTCTGTGAGTTTCTACAAATTTGAAAGTTTTTGAAGTTGACAGAAATAATGTCTAAAGGATGTGTTTCTAAAAAAAAAATAATAAAATTGATAATCATAAGTGTAATTTTTAGTATTTTGTAATTAAAAGTTACTAAATAATTTTTAAACCTTACTATTGTTTACAGCAGATATATTTATTTCTTCAATATATCCTTAAATCGGCATAAACAATACTGATTCCTATAATTATATTTACTCAATGTATGAAACTAAAATAAAAAAAAATTAAAAATTGCAAAATAATTAAACATTCATTTCGTTCTGCCTCCAAAATCATAGTCTATTCATAATACATTAAAAAGTGATATGTTGAAAAAAGCGAAGACCAAGTCCGCCGCAAGTGGTTGGAGTAACTTGCGGGAAAGAAGCAACGTTTTAAACAGCGCTCGCCCTGGTAACCCGTTTTGCTTGTGAAAGACACAATCGTGGAAACCGCTCGGGGACTCTGTGAATATTTGACGGAGTCCGCTTGGGTAAATGCTGTCCCATAAAAATGCCTGGTCCGAGAGGGGCAGATAGGTTGCGGTATCTTTTAGATCGCGTATGTCGCTATTTTTCGAAGTAATCGACTCGAAACGCCGCGAGGTATTTGCCAAGATGAATTGTTCGCTGGAAGAGAGGTAGCTGGGTGTGTCCCTAACCTACAGCTACGAGCGAAAATCCTTATGCGATGGGTCAGGTTGAATTCTCAAAAGACCACGTCGAGATTAAGGTTGTGCTCGCTGAAAGGCAGCTACGTCTGCAAACACGTTTAACGTACTCGAACTCTTTGGCGCAAAAGTTAGCGTACCCCAACGATCGCCAGGTCCGAATGATTTACCTCGCCAATTTTGGGCGATTCTTTCAGCAATTTCGTCCAACTTTTCGCGCTTCAAATTTATCCGGCAAAAGACGATTGAGCTAAACAGCGGTGCCTGCTGCGCGTTCATTAATTTTGGTTTTTAGTTTCACTTTGACTGCGACGGCAGATAGATTGTAATGGAGAAAGAGACGGAACCACCTGGCAGCACGATTGATTGCGCACAGTGGAATTCTGGTAACACTGTGGGAATTGTACGCCTCGCCTATAGCATTTTACCACGATGACAGCTTTGCAATTCAAAATTTGATATTCGAAGCCAATGACTGTGTGATTTGTACAGGTTTACTGAACAAGTTTAACTGTAATCAGTGACCGAAATGCTAAAAAAAAGGGGGAAATATTCGACTGCAATTGAAACTTAGTGTCGTTGATAGAAAAAAAAAAAAAAAAGTCAAACGAGTTCAAACATTTCAACGAGTTTGGAAGATGGATTGATTTTTAATTGAAAACAATTGAAATATTGCGAGTCATTAAATGGTGGCTCTGATTTTTCGACCTACCGGTGTTGTTTTTCATATAATTGTTTGCGGAACAACAGCGCGATCTTCGGTTTACAACCGGTATTATTCGACCTATCGGATCATAATTTTTCGTTGAAAAGCATTTCGAGGCTCCTCTATTCGTAGGTAAAAGCAGCAGTTTACAATCCGCTGCCTGCGAATGATTCTATCAAAGTAATACTGCGACCGAAGTATTTCTCACCTACAGACTAAAACCATTTGCCATATTCGCGAAATGAAGTAACTTGGCCTATAAAGCTACGTCAACATCTTTGCATAAGCCCCATAACCGTGTCTAACGCTACGGCCACCTCTTTAAATCAAACGTTCGTTATTATCGGGATTTATAACACATGAACCACATCCTCCTTTCCGAACAACATACACCGATAAACTTTCAACTTTTAGCTCTCTTTAAAACAAACTTTAGCTCACCTACTCGTAAGTGCACTGAGAGAAATTTATATGAAAATTTTACTGTTTTTAACAGGGGCTGAGGTATATAGCAGCTAAAACTTATAAATTACTTTTGGTAAACCGTAAAATTTTGTATTATTTGGAAGCAAACCTATTGTTTTCAGTGAGTATAATCAGTTGTATATGAACACTTTTACTGAAGAAAACAGTAAAATTTATTGTTTTATACACAGGCGTACCTCTGTTGCGTTTAAAAACAGTAAATTTTTTCTTTTAAATGGTAAATTTCTAAGTCTTATTTCTCTCGGTGTAATGAAATAAGTGTGACCCAACCAATCTTCTCGTTTTATCTCTCTCTCTCTATTATTATGGTACTGTCAAGGATGGAGCTAACAAATTCTCTCAATTTTGCCAAATTATAAGGCACGTCTAAACTGCACTTCTAAAATAAAGTTATGAAAGCGGGATCTGTTAGGGACATGCACATTCCTCGACAGGTTTGCTAACATGGCATTTTACGATCCATTCCCGCGTAGCCAAAGCCCCGTGACACCTCGTATGAAATCCAGCTCACGTGTTAGGTAACTAATTCATTTATCTTTAACGGAATTAGCCATATCTTTTCGGAGCCTCTCGTTCCTCTTTCGTCCCCTTTTTTTTCCAGTCCATTTTCTCGTTTTTTCGTAACACGTTAAGTATCTCAGTTTGCTCGCCGACGACTTCTTTTACGAGGTTTTATCGTACTTCAGGCAGAGCAACCGTGCCACCGCTGTCGTATTCTCTTGTTTGCTACGTAAATAAATCAAGAGGCGAAGAAGTAAATGTATTTTAGTCCGCGAGAAAGAAAAGTTACAGTCGCGATTAAAAGCTGCTCATTTTTTCTTTATCGCGTGCCTGCGTGACGCGTCGCGCATTTATTTATTTATCTTTGGGGGCAGCCAAGGGGGCGCGGCCATATTTTTCACCTTAATACGTAAATGTCCGGATAATTAAAAGGAAGGCCATCCGAGTAAAGGGCATGTTTTGCCTGTGTTGTCGCACTTAACATCGCTTAAGTAGATAAAGTACAGGCTTTTACATTTATCTAATCTTATCGTGTAAAGCGATCGGGATTAAGCAGGATTCAGCATCTCTTCAGACAAATTACTGTAATGGAATTGAATTTTTCATGCTTGCATTTCATACTGCGACTCTTGTTTTGTGACCCAGACGAAGAGAAATTTAATTGTGATTTTTTTCTCAGCAAATATTTTTTGATTCGTCAGTAAGTTTGTTGGTACACTGACAAAGACAAACATTTTTTTAGATGAACAGGTGACTGTAAGGTAACGTGTTCTATTCCTTGATAATGGCACACATTTTTTTCCAACAGATTTTTAAAAAGTATTTAATAAATTTTACAATATTTACATTATATATTCTAAGGGTCAAGATAAATGCAAACATATTCTTGAGTAATTATAAAATTGAATAGTATTTTATAATAACTTCTAATAAATTTCTCTCAGAGTACCTATTATTATAAGGACAATTATAATAGTTGATGTAAATGTTTTTTTGCTTATTTAAAAACGAATGGATTAAATTGTTCATAATGTTACTTTTTGTATAGTTTGTATACTGACGCATATTTTTAAGTTCAAACCGATATTTGAGATACACGCAGAGAAAAATTAGAACAAAATTTACTATACCTTATAACAACACAGACGCAAATTCATTCCATAAATCATTATTACTTGGCGAGTATCAAAATATTGGTAAACGTCCTTCAATTTTTACTATACTAGACACTAATGAATTGTATAAATCTCGTATTCTTTCGGCTGTCAACTTATTAAAAGATCACACCAATTTG